>JAAIXJ010000400.1:0-32899 GCA_013403705.1 Heliconius hermathena | reverse complement strand
GTGAGAATGAAGAAGAACGTGCTCAGCTGGTTTGGGCACGTCGAACGAATGAGTGATGAAAGAATGGCAAAAAAGATTTATGATGGAAAAGTGAGCGGTAAGAGAGGTAGGGGGAGACCTCGGTTGACCTTCGAAAACACAGTATCAAAGATACTGGAGGAAGGTCACGTAAAAAGCATGAGGACCCCCCGAAGGGCATGTATGAAGAGGTTGATGACAGTGGACGAGGCGAAAGAGGTATGTAGAGACCGTAGCGTTTGGCGCTCCGTTCTCTCTGACTACCCCGCTAGGGATAAAGCGTGAAGCTAAGTTAAGTTAAGTTACATTATTTATCCTATCAGAATAATCCTTTTATCAGGCACTTTATTTAAAAAAAAAAGAATTTCCTTTATATTTGGGTTATGACAGGGTAGGTTTACGTCACGCTTTTGACTGCATAAAAGAGTGAAGAAATTAAGATATATGTATTCCTCTGAGTGGGAACCGAATCCACATCCGTCGCGTTTACAGTCACACACGTGTGCCACTGAACTACGACGGCAACATAATATTGAATACAGTATATACTGGTATTATTTTTTTTATCAGCTTCACGCTGTACTCCGCACACAGCAGGGTAGGCAGAGGGAACCTAGTGCTAAGACACTCCGTTCCCCACTTTCTGCCGAATTCTGGAGGCATTGCGTGTTGAGTGGCAGAACTCAACGCCGCGCTTGTCCTCGACACCAGAGCGAAGAAATGGAAATACTGGTAATACTGGTATTATTAAAACATATGAAAATATATTACAAACTTCAGCAATTGGAGCCGCCATGTACTCGTAGATGATTACTGTAGTCATTTTTATAGTATTGGACAAAAGGCTAGAATAGTTTGATTTTTATTATATTTTTTATTGCATTTTAAAAAATACATATAGGTAACACATAATTAAAAATATTAATTAACAATGGTGGGCTTATTTCTAAAAGAAATCTCTTTCAGCCAACCAATGGAAGTGGGTATGGTTGTCCAACAGTGGGAAGAGAATACAGTAAAATAAAGTTAATAAAAAAAATAATAATACTAAAGATTAGAAAGAAAGATTTAGTAATAACTAAGAAAAAAATACGTTAAACGTAACAAAAGAAAAACAGACTTTAGTTTTTTTTTTAATTTTATTAAGTGAATTTGTCTTTATTATGTAAAGAATAGAGAAAAAAATACAATTTTATAAGTTTATATTTTAACAAATTAATTGTGCACGTGCGCCACAACAAGCGATAATTCGAAAGTGAAAAATGTGACTCGATCCGAAACCAGTGATCGACTGGTTGTGGGTCCGATGCCCATTCGGGGGAATGAATTATTATTTATTAATATTTTCATTTCTTCGCTCTGGTGTCGAGGCTAAGCGCGGCGTTGAGTTCCGCCACTCAACACACAATCCCTCCAGAATTCGGCGAAAAGTGGGGAATGGAGTGTCTTAACACTAGGTTCCCTCTGCCTACCCTGTTGAGTGCGTGATACACCGTAAGCTGATTTGATTTATAAACAATTTTCACACCGATATCAGTTATTCATAAACATAAATGTCTCGCGTTGGTATTATAATAATAATTTAATAAATATTGATAAATATTGATATTGATATTTTTATTTGTTCGCTATGGAAAAAAGGCAAAAGCAATGCACCTACTCAACACGCAGTGACTCGAAACGTGACGTGGAAAACGCAATGTTAATACTTAACACTAGGTTCCCTCTGCCTCCTCTGATATTTGGGGGATACAGCGTGAACCTCAAGAAAAAATTATGTTTTTACCTATTGTGTCAGAAATAATAGCGCTCATTCTATTAATACATAATCTATTTTATACAATGTATTTTTTATCCCGCATATAGTGGAGTAGGCTGAGGGAACCTGGGAGCCTAGTGTTAAGATTTCCATTAAGACGCATCCGCTTTTCACTATTATACTGTTGAATTTTGAAGGAATGGAGTGGCGGTACGCAACTACGCGTTTTGCCTCGTTACCAGAGCAAGGAAATGTGAATATCAAATATTTTATTTTCTCGGGTGGGAATTGAACCCACAACCTGTCGCTTTTACAGTCGCACCTTTGTGCCCTTGCTGCACTGGCCTCTGTATATAATTTAAATATTTTTCCATTTATTATACAGACATATTATACGTTATAATATTAGGATTTTTTTTATTCTAGTATTAGTAGTAAATGTCATTTTCTGTAAGTTTATTTTTAAAGTTTTTGCTACGTTGTTGAAGTGTCCAACCTAATTGAGTTACTCCAAGAGATTATAGGATAAAACTGACAGAAGTTGGAAAATAATTATATTGGAACTTCCATAAAAAAGAAGAAAAAATAAGTTAAGCGAAGTAACTTAGCCGAAGCATTTGATAGCAGACACCCTGACACTCTGCTATAATACATACGTAATTAAAATTATATAATAAAATATTATAATACTATTTGATTGAAATAATTTCAACCATATTCAATTCGGATGTTTCGAGAGCATCGGTTTAAGTATTTGCTTTTTTAAGTAAGTACTCAGGTCTTTTAGAATTTAGTCACAAATATTCACAATTGGTTTTCTCCGCCACTCAACACGCAATGCCTCCAGAATTCGGCGGAAAATGGGGAACGGAGTGTCTTAACACTAAGTTCCCTCTGCCTACACTGCTGTGTGCAGAATACAGCGTAAAGCTAATTTATATATTTAAATAACATTATTGTTATTAGGTGTATAAATCAGTATACTTTTTAAAAATAATCGAAGTTTAATGACAGCCAGTTTCTCAAATGGGCGTGTACAAAGGCGCGTTTAGATTATTCCATACATCAACCACTTATGATTTATAAGAAGAAATATCATTAATTTAATATTTTTCTTCTTGTAAAATAATAATCTGTACTAAATATATTAAAAGTATACTATTTATTATTATATTAACCGTAAACATCTTTTAGGTTTTGCTAGTGAATTGAAAATTTTAGGGATACAAACACAGGGGAAATTTAATAATTATATGAAAAATATCAATTATACGCTATAGTTTATACAGCGCTATACCATATAATTTAATATATATTTTATATATTAAAATATATATATATATATATATATATATATATATATATATATATATATATTATAAATAAAAATGAGCGACCCTAGCTAGTGAAGTGCTTAAAGTTTTTTTCTAAGAACTCCATCGACACAAAATAGGTCATAACAGTAAGTAGGGTAACAAGAGTGAAAGTGACCGTGTAAATTAAATCAATATTTAATATTGAATGTGACATAAACATAACGACGACCTTCACTCTCGTGTTGGACATGTACTTACATGTGTGTAAATGTCAAATATAAAAAAATATTTAGAAGAAAAAAACTGAAGAGTGACTAACAAGGGACCTCTAAAACTACGGAGCCCGAGGCCTGCGTGCTCCTCGGGCGAGACGCTCGGTGTTTGCATTCGTTATTTTATATTTCGTAACAGATCCAACCACTGAACCACTCCTTATCTACCACAACGGCACTCAACGAAGCCGTTATATCAGTTAGTGATAGCGACTCGATCGATATCGACAGAGCCACACGTTCCGACTCCAAGACACACCGTCACGGAGGAACACGGGGTAATAATTGATTTGCGTACCGATTGGACGTTTGTACTCACAGTAGTGGCGGTGGCAGTTCCGGTGGGTGCAGTCACTGGCCGTTGCTGCACCAGCTCGCGGCCACCGTTGCCAGCTTGCGTAACATTTATATAACGAGGCACACACCGTACGTGATCAGAACCGCTCCGGGGCCGAGCTCGGGGGACCTATCAGTCCTGCCATTTTGGATCGTAACGAACGAGACGAGCGGATCGCGAGCGCTGGTTTCGCGCTTTTCTCGTCTCGAAAGCGATTTTTGGGGTTTCTATATTAAATATTGGGTTATCGTAGCTACGTTCGGGGGGAAAATAAAAAAGTGTGTATCGGTCGGGCGGAGCGGACCGGCGGCGAGTGGCACATGCCGCTCGATAGTCGCGCGTGCGCGGGGCGCGGTGCCGTGACGTCACGCGCCGCGCCGCCGCTCTGCCGCCGCCGCCTTCTCAATGGGCCGCCGTGCTGGGCCAGCACTCGACGCCCGACACCCGACACCCGGGGCCAAACGCACCCCGTTACTTAACTTACACCCCTACTTTATAATATATTACTAATTAATGGCTTTACAGACTAGACACGTTGTGTTTCTTTTGTTTTTTTTTTGTAAATAAAAGTTAGCAAATGTTTTTATTAAACGCCTTTGGTACTCTTGTGATACTGAAATAAATTGATTATATTCGGACAATATTTATTTGAAAAACGTGCACATCCATTATATATACTACTACGTTAAATCTGAAAATTCTCTGTACCCAAATGCATCCTCTTCTAATAAGAGGAGGAGGAGCTTTACCCCATTGCTGAACCACTTGACATCACTAGAGTTCACCAACCTATACGGATCGTAGAGTTTTCCACTTTCAATTAAAACTCTGCAATGTGATCATATCGGCAAATTAATCTCGATTTTATCACAGGCCATCTATATAAATTTAAATAAAAAAATGTTTTGCACAAAATAAATTATTAACATATTCTGGTATACAAATATTAATAAAGAATAAGTTCGTGAAACCAGTCGTGGCGCAGCGGCACGAAGTGTGACTGGTTGTGGGTTCGATCCCCATTCGAGGAGATGAAATATTTACTTAAATTTATATTTCCATTTCTTCGCTCTGGTGTCGAGGCTAAGAGCGGCGTTGAGTTCTGCCACTCAACACGCAATGTCTCCAGAATTCGGCAGAAAGTGGGGATCGGAGTGTCTCAACACTAGGTTCCCTCTGTCTACCCTGCTGTGTGCGAGATACAGCGTGAAGCTGATTTTTGATTTTTAATAAGTTCGTGAGCCCGTCGTAACGCAGGGGCACAAGCGTGCGACTGTAAACGCAACGGTTGCGGGTTCCATTCCCATTCGAGTGAATGCAAAATTTAATATTTTCATATTAAACGGAAGTATCTTGATGAGAACGGAGTGTTTTAACACTAAGTTCCCAGGTTCCCATTGTATATTCTGCAACGTGCGGGATACGTTGTAAAAAAATAACAAGCTCGTTTAAATTACCATTATTAGAAAATAAAATTACCTTTTTCTTGTTCTTTTCATTTTCACGTAGACTATTTTCATTTGATACAGACATATCTTTAAAATTTTTGTNAGTAAATAATATTTCATCTCGAGTGGGGATCGAACCCACAACCAGTCGGTTTTGCAGTCACACCTCGTGCCGCTGCGCCACGACCGGCCTCATATATATATATATATATATATATATATATTCTTGCTTTATCGATGTTTCTTGCTACAAATAATATTAAAATGGATATTTGGGGCACAAGGGCGCGACTGTAACGCGACGGTTGTAAGTTCGATCCCCATTCGAGGAAATAAATGATTATTTATTATTATTTTCATTTCTTGGCTCTCGTATCAAACAAAGCAAGAGCCTGTCATCGAGCTCAATCACTCAAAACCTCGAAAAGGATTACCCCTGACTACTCTGCTATATGCGGGATACAGCGTGAAGCTGAATATATTAACGTGAAATAAAAAAAATATATGTATGTATAGATTAAATTTATTATTTACAGAAATATAACATATTCAAATATAAACAGATTCTCATAACACTAACAAACTAATAAAATAATTAATAAAATATACATTTATTTTATATAATAAAATATACATTTACTTTACAATATAGTTTGGATCATATTACAGTCAATTTAATGATTATTTAATACAAATAATATAATAACAAAATAAAGAATATCGTAAAATATAATAGTTATTTTTAAATTCCAAATCACTTTTCATTAATTATTTTTTATTATATCATTTAACTTTCGATCATTTTTGTCATAAAAAAGGTTTTATATTAAATCTTTTAAGACAACATATTATATAAAAAATATTATATTTTTAATATGTTTTCTTAAAAATATTTTTCTTTCCTAAGTGCGAAATAACATTTTAAAAATGTTAAAAATATTAAATCTTACTATATAGATTTAATTAGTTACTTACGAGAGGCCGGAGGCACAAAGTGTGACAGTAAACGCGACTGGTTGTAGGTTCGAACCCCACTCGAGGAGATGAAATATTTAGATGAAACATTAATATTGCTATTTCTTCGCTCTGGTGTCTCAACTTCTCTCAACTGGCTCAACACGCAATGCCTCCAGAATCCGGCAGAAAGTAGGGAACGGAGTGTCTTAACACTAGGTTCCCCCTGTCTGCCCTGATGTGTGCGTGGTACAGCGTGATTTAGTTACTTACGATAATATGTGATTTGGTGAAACCATTTATTTATTACAATACATTCTTGTATTTGTAAATTTATGCTTTGTAACGAGAGAACATCCAAACAAATTCAGAAAATAATATGAATAATATTATAACAATCTACTTTGCATTGTCAAAGGAATATCAGAATAAATTGTTGTAATTTTATTACAGCGTTCAACTTCGTCGTATACATTTCTAAGATAACTAAGGCTTGCCAAATTCCCTCCCGGCCCTGCCAAATTGCCAGCGGGCCTAATGTACACGTATAAAAGTTAAGTTTTTTGGTAGAAATATATCTATCTAGTTTTTATTAATATTAATAATTCTAATAAATTATTAATAAACGGTGTTAGTTTTAAGGCTAAATTTATTGCTTTTATTTATGTTTATTGAATTGCTACGGTCATTTTATTAGTGAAATAATGAATCGTGTTATATTTTCGTATATTAATTTTTCATATACACATATTTAAACTTCTTATATATAGAAACGAAAATATATTTTTTAACAATTTATATTTTAATGTGGTGGTTGGTTTCGAAATATTTTTTTTTCAGCTTTATGTCATAAGCAACCTGGTGTCACACTCCCCACGTTTCGCGGAATTCTAGATATATTGCGTATTGAGTGGCGGAATTAAAGAAATAAAAATATTAAATATTTTATTTCCACGATTGGGCATCGAACCTACAATCTGTCGCGTTTGAAGCCATCGCTCTCTAAAACTATACAATAAAAACGAAGGCCAATTTTGATATTATTGCAAAAATTTAACCACAGCGAACCTCAACGTCACATCATGTAGACCGCACATCGAGAATCCATTACGAAATGTTCCTCTGTCTCGATTATAGAAACATGGCTGCGGCTAACATTGCTCAATCGTGTTCATACGTAAAATAATTTCAATAACTACGAAAATTCATTTCTTCGCTCTGGTGTCGAGGCAAAGTACGGCGTTGAGTTCCGCCACTCAACACGCAATGCCTCCAGAATGCGGCGAAAAATGGGGAATGGAGTGCCTTTACACTAGGTTCTCTCTGACTACAATATTGTGTGCTGGATACAGCGTGCGGCTGTATGATATGGTTTATTTGTGGTAATGTGTTGGTTTATTATTATTTTCTTAATACTATAATATATATTATTATTTAAAAAGACTTTTAAAGAACAATCAAAATAGTTTGTAATTGCACTTCATTATTAATGTATTTATTTGAAGAGAGGTTTTAAAGTGTAATATTTATTATATTGGTATCTATTTACAGTAAAGGCGGATAACTACAGTATATTGAGTTAAAAGGTATTATATAAAATGTTATTAAATATATTATTTGTTACATTTTCTCAAGTCTTCTCATAGATAAATAGACATCACTTTAGTTGACAGACATATATATGTTAATAAATCGTAAAAAATACTTAAATTTTCTAGAACATATTTACATATCTATTTACATTGACAATTGAATTTACAAAAAGTTTACAAATATAAATTTTTAAAGGCTACAGTATTTTTTTTTATATTATATAAATATCAAAACACAAAGAAATTTATTTCAATTAATATTGTATAAAATTAAGTATAAAATAATAAAACAACTGTTTTATTAAAAAAAAAGAATAACCAAAAAATCTTAATAAAACAATTGATTTACATCAAATGTTTTTTTAAATAAAATTGAGATATTTTTCGTCATAAAATTTTAGAAAAATATAAACAAGCAGTCAAAGCAGGTGTTATATTAACTGAATATATTATATAATCAGTCAATATCTAAACTTTTAAAACTACTGGTGAAACTGGCGAACATACCTTTACTAGGTTTCTTAATTCGCTTTTTCTCATCAACTTTGAATATTTCTGATTCTATTAACCAATCTCTATAATTTGATTCCATATTTTTTCTTTGTTCTTCGTGTAATTGCTTCACTGGGGGCTGAGCACCGCCATAGTCTTCTGGCAGCAGTTCCACATCGACAACTGACGCTGGACCTTCTGATGAAAAGTTCAGCAGATTGAGCAGGTTGGAATGTATGAGGGGCTTTACGAGACACATGACTTGGTTGATGAAGGAGACAGTGTGCACCACGTGGATCTTCTTTAGACGACACGGATGGGCATTCTGTAATTAAAAACATTCACGGTTAGTATGGCTAATAATATGCGTGTAGTTTTAGTATCCTTTCACCGCTACCGCCACTTGTTTGCTAGGAAATATGTTTTTTTTGGCTTCATGCTATATCCCATCTATTACATGATAAGCAGAACCCTGAGTGAAAACACTCCGTTCTCCTCTTTCTGCCCAATTTTCAAGACATCACATCTTAAATGCGTCGAGGAACTCAATGCCCTTGTTTTAGATTCTTACCAGAGTACGGAAATTAAAATAAACCATCCCCTGGTGGGAATAGAATCCAAAATCATTGCGATTAAAATCTGTCGCTGCGTTAACATTTTTTCATTAAATAAACTAAACTATTCAATTTTTGTCAATTTAAATCTAATGACATGAAAGAATAGACGAAAATGACTACAATTTCAAGATCCATACCTGAATATAGTGCATGAACGCTCTCAAAGCTGGCAAAGTGACTCTGGTTAAATGACCAAGGCTGCACCCTTTCATGTCGAAAATGACAATGTATCCCTCTGAGAGGCAATCCTCGGAAAGTTTGACGTCGTTGAACATACAGAACACGCGCACCGCATCCGCAAAGTTTAGTTTGCTGTAATCGGTGTCAGCGAGGCGGTAGAGGAGAATGTGGTGGCCCTCCTCGGACAGCTTGGGTAGAGCCACCATGTGTCTGTGAGAGTGTAAATCAATTTTTACTTCTTCTTTTTTCTTTATTTTCACATGTTATTTAACGTAATAAATAGAGATTCTTTAACTTTTTGTTAATTTACAGACATTTGCTTTGTATTTTTAATTTAAATATTTTCTTTTAATATAAAGTACAAATATATCGTAGGTGAGGTGAGGCCAGTCGTGGCGCAGGGGCATAAGTATGTAAACGCTATTGGTTGTTCGTTCGACCCCCACTCGAGGAAATTAAATATTTATTTAAATTTATATTTTCATTTCTTCGCTCTGTTGTCGAGGCATCGACTTCCGCCACTCAACACGCAATGCCTCCAGAATTCGGCGAAAAATGAAGAACGGAGAGAACTACCTACTCTACTATGCGCGGGATTTTTTTTAAATATAACAACTTCCATTGAAACTAAAATCAACAACACTATACCATTAATATATTTTTGTATAAATAAAATAATATATTTACGTTATTTCCAAGATAGTCTTGTTTTTCGCCAGCAAAGGATCACGATTGGTAAACAAGTCAGGACTATTATTTCGTAATGTAAAATAGCATTCTATAGTTTCCTTTGTTTCCTTCACTTTATAATAATTGGAATGAAGAAAAAGAAACACGTATTCATCTGATATGTATGGCAAATGTGGCTGACTCTTCATCCTGTAACAAAAAATGCAAGCATTATTAAAAATTATGTCGGTAATGTAATGAAAGGTGAAAGTGTAGAAAGTTTCTAGTCATGAAACTTAGTAATAACGCAATGAACATGTAATATTTCATCAATTATTATAGTTCCGTTTTTACCTTTTGAGATACGGAACCCTAAAATAGTTGAGACCAGTCGTTTTTTTTATTTGTTTTGTTTTTTATTTTTGTTCTGTTTTTTATTTTGAGGTAAAACGCGGGGTTGGGTTCCGCTACTTAACACACAATACCTCCAGAATTCCTTCAGAGTAAATGGAGAACGGAGTGTCTTAACATTAGGTTCTCTCTGCCTACCCTGCTGTGTGCGGGCACAACGTGAAGCTTGTAAAATTAGAATAGTTACACGCAATAAATGTAAAATATTATTATATACGCTGCGCTTACCTACTTTCACAAAGTACTAACAACGTTAGGGGTCGTACTTGACCCATCAGTAAAGTATGCAAAATTTAAATGGTAGCCACCTAGAGCAGAACAAAAATCAGAATAAAAATGTCAATATTAAAATATAAGTAACAAGTAAAACTGGCAATTCTAAATCGTGCTCCGTCCATTCAGAGTTGAGAACCTTTGTACAGAAAAATATTCATTTCAAAGAAACTGTAGAAAATTATACTCCAATTCTTTTTTAATACGTCTTGGCTTTAAATGCCTACTATGACCTAATTTGTATCAGACCCTGACATACTGTATGAGATAACACAAGCTGATTAATGTTCTCTCGTTTCAGACGTAAAAGAAAATTTACAGATATGCCCTTTAATTATTATTTAAAAATCGGCTAAGTGCGAGTCGGACTCGCCCACTGATGCTTTTATACCAATTTCAGAATTGTAGGTCAATGAGAAGTACAACTTATAAAAGTAGACAAACTTAAGTAACGGACATATGCACTCATTTTGCATGAAGTGAACTACAAATATAAGTTTGTAATTATTTTTTTGAAATACTAAATATTTATAAAAAATAAATATTAACTTTTCAGTTTTTTTTTAAATTTGTAATGTAAGTTGTTACTTCGTGTCAAATGCCATAGCTGATAGATTACTCTTATACTGTACAGGTTTTGATTACACGGCGATTTTGATAGAAAATGCAGCATAATCGATGCATAAATGCTCATATCGTATAGACACTTGATTTTTCTTTGCTTCAAGGACCATAAATCTGAATATTTGATATAAATTTCTCGCTGTATCCCGCACACTGTAGGGTAGGCAGAGGGAACCTAGTATTAAGACAGATCGTACCCATAACCAGTCGGTTTAACAGTCACACTTTGTGGCCCTGCACCATGACTGGCCTCAATTCAATTTTTTTTTTATATAAATTTGAGCTTGTTACCTCCACACAATCTAAAAATAGATGGTCTTGAAAGACGGACATACGGATAACAAAGTGATCCTATAAGGGTTCCGTTTCTCCTTTTTGAACCCTAAAAATCATAATTTGTTCAATTTGTCAATTAACTTTTGGATTAAATTTTTGAATGTTTTTTTCTGCAACTTTAATTAGTCGTTATTTTTTGCAGACGCTTCTTAATTTTATATCTCTTAATATTTTATATAAATATTATAAAGTTTAATTTCAGGAACAATAAGTTTTAACTTCACTTAAGAAAAATTATGTATAATTTATGATGTTGTAGTAACTATTATATTATATAGGAATTATATTATATTATAATAAACGATGGAAACACTAAATATGTATAACGACATAATTAAGCAACGTATATTTTTGCTGTATATATATAAAATCAGCTTCACGCTGTATCCCGCACATAGCAGGGTAGGTAGAGGGAACCTAGTGTTAAGACACTCCGTTTCCCACTTTCTGCCGAATTCTAGAGGCATTGCGTGTTGAGTGGCAGAACTCAACGCCGCGTTTTGCCGACACCAGAACGAAGAAATGGAAATATAAATTTAAGTAAATATTTCATCTCCTCGAGTGGGGATCGAACCCACAACTAGTCGGTTTTACAATCACGCTAATCTGCTGTATATATAATCTATTTTAATATTTGATTATACATTTTTTTTTTTAAATTAGCCGCACTATATGAAGTGAAATATTATGATGATATGACGCAACCTTAAGCTTTCCACATCGGTAGCATTTGGAGAAAGTGACAGGTGGAATGCCATTCGTAATACTAATTTACACACATTTTACTTTATTATTGTACTAATGCTGTTCATTGTACGTAAAAATAACTTTGGATTAAAAATTAGAAATGGGTACCCTGTTATTATGTACTAATGGCCCACAATTTTGTTGACAACGATAACTCTATAATAAGATATTTCGTATTTTTAACAATTTTAAAGTGTTATTCCACACTTAGAAAAGAAAAATACTTTTTAAGAAACGTATAAAAAATTGAACGTAGCGTGATTTGAACCCACGCCTCTTGGAATCCGTCCAAGCGCTCTGACAGCTAGGCCATACGATCTCATCAAGCTACGCTTTAAATGTCAAGGGAAAGTGGTCATCACGCTCGATAGCTTGTATTAAGGGTGCATTTCATTATTTCTTATATTATAGTTTAGATGGGCCACTATGGTTCCACATCAAGTGTGCGAGTCTTTATGCCAAATATGTCTAAGCCTAATAGATATACAGGATGGAAGTGTCAGCGCTTCTTTTACGGAAACAGCATATAGGGTAAAATATTTTAAACCCATACCTAAAAAATTATTCAAGATACCTCAACAGCTTAGACGTAGGATTTTTTCATATCACGATGTTTATCCACTTACACACACCAATAACGTAAACCCTACTACAAAAACACTACTTAAGGTTAAGCAACTTTGAACTTTACCGCCAATATCTACGACTCGATTTCGGAATGAGACGTATGCGGCGGTTTCACTTTGATAGGTGCATGTGTGCGTGCGTCGTTCTTGACAAATGGCGTTTTATACTACAAAACAATAATTTTGTTATTTATTTTGTTTGAAAAAATAACTTTTTCATTTTTGGGGTTTTTTTAAAATTTTATTAGGCTTTTATACAGTAGTTAAAACTGTGGTTTCATTTAAAGTAGTGCTGGCACTTCCTCCATCCTGTATAGAATAAAAGAAACATTCAAATCAATACAATATCTGAAACTCGTAAAAATATTAATTGTACAGACCG
The DNA here is from genome assembly GCA_013403705.1 of Heliconius hermathena. Classification (NCBI taxonomy): domain Eukaryota; kingdom Metazoa; phylum Arthropoda; class Insecta; order Lepidoptera; family Nymphalidae; genus Heliconius; species Heliconius hermathena. Next base: position 19,846 of record JAAIXJ010000400.1, on the reverse strand, counting down.
TGTTTGTGTAGATCGTAGCGTTGTTCAACTTACCACTCTCTAACACTCTCAGCAGCACCCTGGCGTGCACGTAACTCTGAAATCCACGAGTACCTAGAAATTCCACTGTCTTGACAGAAATATACACATACAAACCACCCAAGTCCCCTATCAAATGTACTCTTGCAGCCAAATCAAATTAGAAGACTCGAGAGAGAGATGAGAGACTAGTTGGAGCAATGGCTCCACCTCACCAAAACCATAGTCCCTTAAAACTTACCGGATTATAGTTACGAGACTGATCAGAAGTGTTCTACATTGAAATCGAAAGTAAAACTTACCACTCTCGTATTTGCTGTACTTCCTCTTCATAGCCTTCAGGAAGTGGTTTCAGTCCGTTCAGGAATGGATGTGAATATTTGGTAGCCGACATGGCTGCACAACCTGCAACACAGTAATTCTATATAAAGACTTTTTTTAAACAAATATAATTTCATTACATTTAAATAATTATGTATGTAACCATATTTTAGTGGGGCCGTAGTTCCGCGTGGTGGGTTCGATTCCCATTGATGCGGTCTACGGAAGTGCACGCTTGCCTAGCAAGTACCTGTTGACTCTGTTTTTGAAGACCTCCACATTGTAGGTCATAAGAAATACAGATGACGGCAATCAGTTCCAATTTCCCGCAGTGCGGATAAAGAATATAGCCTCAAAGCGTTTCGTTCGTACGTAAGGAATTTCCCCCATGTACGGATGGCGTGAAGATGTATTCCGGGTTCAGGTTCTATGATAAAAGGGGCAAGAGGAATTAAGTTGTACAAATCCATGGCACACTCTCCGAAATGTATACGGTAAAAACCAGACAACGAGGCAACTCTACGTCGGTGGCTAAGGCTCTGCAGCTCAGTATCAACGAGAGTGTCGTATTTGGTTAACTTTCTATCTTCTCTCAATTGACTCGAAAGTCCGTAATCGGTACTTGGCAGAGCTTAGATTCTTATTTTTGCTTGTATTTTTTTTTTGTACTAAACTGTTTTTGAATTTCGAATGTTTTAATTATTAAGTTTACATAACTGGATTTGAACGCACTCTACTTAAATACTATCATAAAAGTGCGGATAGATATTTTGGTAACACTTAACCATTGGTTCACCAAATTCAAAGCGAAATACCGAAACGAGAAATTCAGCGTAACTTTTATTTTTTAAAATATGAATGTTTAAATTTAAATTGGTTCTAAATTTAAATTTAAAATGTCAAAATTTTATTAATTATACAATTTACTTATAATAATAGTTCAATTACCATCGTGAAGTAATTTCAATAATTACCGTTAATTTTAATTTCCTGCCCGTAATCAAAACTCGGCGTTGGATTTCGCTACTTGATACGCTATTATTCAAATAATTGAGCAGAAAATGGAGATAGTGTCGGAACGCTAGGTTCCCACTGCCTACCCAACACGAAAAAAAAAAAACTAATAAGTATGTAAAAAATTTATAACTCAATAACAGTTTCATTATGTATTCAATGATTATAATTGAATTAATCGACACAAACGACCTCCTTGAACTTGACCATATTTAAAATTAAGAAGGTGGTTTCAATTGGACATGAATGTATGTCAGCGTCCGATAATATAATATTATTATTTTAATTATTTAATATTTAAATAATAAGAATCAAAAAGTATGACAAACATGTAAAAATATATGTAGGTATAATATATTAATTTCTTTTCTGTAAGTGTATTTTCATAATAAAACATCTTAATAAATAATGTAGAGGTAGAAGCCAAACGTGGCGCAGGGGCACAAATGAATGAAATGTGTGGCTGTAAACGCGACTGGTTGTAGGTTCGATCCTCATTCCAGGAAATTAGCTTCACGCTGTATCCCGCACACAGCAGGGTAGGTAGAGGGAACCTCGTGCTAAGACACTCTGTTCCCCACTTTTCGCCGAATTCTGGAGGCATTGCTTGTTGAGTGGCGGAACTGAACGCCACGCTTTGCCTCGACACCAGAGCGAAAAAATGAAAATATAAATGTAAATAAATATTTCACTTCCTCGAGTGGGGATCGAACCCACAACCAGTCGATTTTATAATCACACTTTGTGCCTCTGCGCCACGACCGGTCTCAATTTTGTTAAAACATCTTCATAAATAATGTATAAGGCTGTATAGTTATTACCTAACTAACTTAATAGTTACATCTCAAATTTAACCTGTCAAATTGCATTAATTGGGCAGCTACAGAGACCTAGGCATCAAAATCATTCGCACCGTACGTATTGTTCACAAAAAACTACAATAAAGAAAACTTTATATATAAACAATAGAATGTTATTCTTTGTCTATAAATTATTCTCACGATTACTGACAGCTACAGAAAAAAAATCATACAATTATTATAATACACACAGATAAAAAAAATCATAACGTACATATGTTTACGAATTACGAATGGTTTTAAAACTAGGTTCCCTCTGCCTATTTGGTGTGTGCGGGATACAGCGTGAGATAGGAGGTGAATGTAAACGCGACAGGTTGTGGGTTCGATCCCCATTAGAGGAAATGAAATATTTATTTAAATTTATATTTACTTTTGAATTTATTATATTTATATTTACTTTTAATTTATATTTATTTTTGAAAGAGATAAAGAAAGGATGGCATGTAATATCAGTGTAAATGGTAAGATATTAGAACAAGTGAATAAAGTGGTATACTTGAGAAGTATGTTCAGTAGAGATGGAAGATACGAGATGGATGTGGAAAGGCGTATTGCTGCCGGTAACAAGGTTAACGGAGCCTTAGCTGATGAGACGGCGAAACGTCAGTACAGCTGCGCGTTTGGCCGTACACAATGCAGTTTTGGTACCGACTCTGTTATACGCGAAACGTGGGTATTACAGAAGAAGAATGAAAGAAGGCATGTATGAAGAAGTTGATGACAGTGGACGAGGCAAAAGAGGTATGTAGAGACCGTAGCGTTTGGCGCTCCGTTCTCTCTAGCTACCCACGCTTTATACCTAGGTATAAAGCGTGAAGTTAGTAGTAGTATTTATATTTACATGTCTTCGCTCTGGTGTCGAGGTTAATCGCGGCATTGAGTTCCGTCACTCAACACGCAATGTCTGCATAGCTCGACGGAAAATGGGAAACGGAGTGTCTAAACACCAAACTGCCTTTACCTACACTGCTGTGTATTGTAGACAGCGTGAAACTTATTTAATTTAAAGGTTCAAATCCCGCTACATTAAATTTTTTATACATTTTCTTATTAAATAATTAATTTTTTTTTTATTAAAAATTAAAACAAACCAACCACAATAACATGCAACACAAGTACAACAATTCGATTGTTTTAAAAAAAAACTCAAATACCAACATGGCGGCACAAGTTTTGCGTGTAACTTGTTACGCGGTCATCGAATTCGTGTTCGCGTTACATGATAGCCAGCGATGCAAAAATTTATTCGAACATAACAACGCCTCATATACTTTCTTCTTTAATTATATTATATAAAATTGGGATACGTATATAGAATGGTACTGTGGTGCAGTGGGAACATTTTTGGTTAAGTGTAAATGGCGGCAGTTATGAGTTCAATTACAAAAATAAATTTAAAATTTAAAATATTTTATAGGTATAGTTGCCGCTGTTAGTATAGTTTAAGACTTATGTAATTAGAATAGAATGCTTGCGTACATTAAATCATTGAAGAGATACACAAAATGGTAGGTGCTAGTGAGGATGTCACGGAGGGAATAAAGAAGAAAGTGCTGAGGTGGTTTGGGCACGTCGAAGTGATGAAAGAATGGCAAAAAAGATTAATGAAAGAAAAGTGAGCGGTTAGGGAAGTAGAGGGAAACCTCGGTCGACCCTCAAAAACACAGTATCAAAGATACTGGAGGAAGATCACATAAAAAGCATGATGACCCCCAGGAGGCCATGTATGAAGAGGTTGAAGACAGTGGATGAGGCAACAGAGGTATACAGAGCCTTTGGCGCTCTGTTCTCTTTAACTACCGTGTTGGGGATAGGTACTGGTTACAGTGTAAAGCTAAAAAAAAAATGAGACTGTCGCGGTGAAGGGGCACAAGGGTGTAAGTGCAACGCGAAGATTGTGGGTTCGATCCCCATTCGAGGGAATGAATTATTTTTTTATATATGTTCATTTCCTCGCTCTGGCCAAGACAAAAGCCCGGCGTTAAGTACCACTTCACAACACGCAAAGCCTCGAAAGATTTGGCGGAACTTGGGGAATTTGGCTAACACTAGGTTTCCCTATACTGCCATGTACGGGATACAATGTGAAGCTGATAAAAAATAAGGACATACAAACTACATTTTCTTATTACAATGTCATTTAAATTGATTAAACTTTTCTCCAGTCAATAATTATTTTAAGTTCCAGAAGATATTTAATTATTGATTTTTGCCATTTCATACAAGTTTTTAATAATTAATTTAACATTGAACGTATAAATTTTTATTTTTCACCATTCGGGTAAATGTCGAGGTTAAACTCTTTACGACGTCGACATTGTGAGAGATTTAAAAAGGCTGAATGTAGTGTATACGTGCTTCTTAAGAAAAAAAAATAACTTATTAATATTTATCGAGGCCAGTCGTGGCGCAGCGGCACGAGGTGTGACTGTAAAACTGACTGGTTGTGGGTTCGATCCCCACTCGAGGAGATGTAATATTTACTTAAATTTATTTTTTCATTTCTTCACTCTGGTGTCGAGATTAAGCGAGGCATTGAGCTCTGCCACTCAACATGCAATGCCTCCAGAATTCGGCAGAAAGTGGGGAACGGAGTGTCTTAACACTAGGTTCCCTCTGCCTACCCTGCTGTGTGCGGGATACAGCGTGAAGCTGATTTAATTAATATTTATTTATATTAATCATGTTCTAAAAAATTCTTATGAATATTGCGGAATAATGCAGAGTAAAGAGTATGAAACTCGGAATTGCATAATATCCATATGGTTCTCCATATAAATATAAAGAAGTTAACCATTTTCATAGGATTGAAAAAGCCATGTTAAAAATAACATTTTTTTTTAAACTTCAGTCAATTTAATTTTAGTACTCAAAAATAACCTTAATAATGAGGGAATAACCTTAATTGTATGTTAGTACTTGCAAATTCTTTGTATTTATAATAGTTATAAATTCTTTATACATATGTAAAAGTCATTTTAATTTTCATAATTAAAGGACAAATGAATGTTGAATAAGTATTATAGTACAGATCCTATTTACAATAATAACTCGATTACAAAAACTTACTTACAATTTTATTATAATCTTATTCGTGATCGTCGTAGAGCAGAGGCACAAGCGTGTGAATGTAAACACGACAGTTGTAGGTTCGATCCCCACTCGGGGAATTTTTTTTTTCAGCTTCGCGCTGTATCCCGCTTACAGCAGGGTAGGCCGAGGGAACCTAGTAAGACACTCCCTTCCCCACTTTCCGCCAATTTCTGGAGGCATTACGTGTTGAGTGGCGGATCTCAACGCCGCGCTCTCCCCCCGACACCAGAGCGAAGAAATGAAAATATTAATGTAAATAAATATTTCATCTCGTCGAGTGGAGATCGAATCCACAACCAGTCGATTTACACACTTTGTGTTCCTGCGCCACGACTGGAAAATTAATTATTATTTATTAATATTTTCGCAAAAAGACAAAGCGTTCCGCCACTCAACACGCGATGCCTGTTGCCTGTTTAAACCAGGCAACCCTGGGCTTGCGTTGTTTTTCCAATTCCTTATGCGATTTTCTTTCAAAAAAACATATGAATGCAATTTTCTCCAAAAACGCATTACGAAAAAAATTTATTAAAGGTGATTGCGGCAGGATTCTTCTAGGCAACCCTAGTGTAATCTATTCTACTATTATATATCATTCTTAAATATAAGGTTCATTAAAATAACAGATCCCTGTAGATTTAAGCAATGGTATCTCGACCTATTAGTAATTACAGTAACTTTAATTCGTTGCTTAGAGGCCAGTCATGCCGCAGGGGCACAAAGTGTGACTATAAACGCGACTGGTTGTGGGTTCAATCCCCACTCGAGGAGATGAAATATTTGCTTTAATTCATAGCTCCATTTCTTCGCTCTCGTGTCGAGGCAAAGCGCGGCGTTGAGTTCTGCCACTCAACACGCAATGCCTCCAGAATTCGGCGGAAAGTGGGAAACGGAGTGTCTTTACACTAGATTCCCTCTGCCTACCATGCTGTGTGCGGGATACAGCTTGAAACTGATTTATTATTTATTTATTATTTTATATATATATATCGTATTTACATATTGCACAAACTGTTTAATTGCCAATATTAAATTTTATTGTTTATAAAATGTATGTTATAAAACCTTCAACTTTGCGATACTACCGAAGGAAGGGCACTGCGTTGATAGTGTGACGCTGGAGCTAAGATAACGGAATATTGGCGGTGTACAATATTATTACTTAAATGATTTATAACTTTCCCGAGCTTTATGGAGAAAGAAATTAAATCATTTTTTTGTGGATCATGTGGACTGCAAACGCGGCGGGTTCTGGGTTCGATCCCCACTCGAGGAAATGAAATATTTATTTAAAATTTATATCTTCATTTCTATGCTCTGGTATCACTTCAAAAGCGCGGCGTTGAGTGCCTCCACTCATCACGTGCCGAATGCCTGCGGCCTGGAGGCCATTCTCCAGAATCCGGCGGAAAGTGGGGAATGGAGTGTCTTAACACTAGATCCCCTTGGACTATCCTGCTACATGATGATATAGCGTGAAAATTAAAAAAAACTTCAATATATTATATAATTAAAGAAGTTATTTTAATAACCCATTAAATTATCGCAAGCATAGTTCGAGAAACCGAAAAAATCATTTGACTTATGGTTGTTAATATCCAGCTATTTATGCTTTTATCATTTATGACAATATGAATCTGGTTTCGGCACGTCGAACGAATGAGTGATGAAAGAATGGCAAAAAAGATTTATGATGGAAAAGTGAGCGGTAAGAGAGGTAGGGGGAGACCTCGGTTGACCTTTGAAAACACAGTATCGAAGATACTGGAGGAAGGTCACGTAAATAGCATGAGAACCCCCTGGAGGGCATGTGCGAAGAGGTTAATGACAGTGGACGAGGCGAAAGAGGTATGTAGAGACCGTAGCGTTTGGCGCTCCGTTCTCTCTGACTACCCCGCTAGGGATAAAGCGTGAAGTTAGATTAGATTAGATTGAAAAAAATCTACATTTAAATTATAATAGCACATTCCAAGATTGAAAATTTATCATAAATAATATTTATCTATAAAAAAAAATTATTATTTATTTAGAAAAAGCTAATATTTTATTAACCGTGTAAAAATGTTAACTATTGCATTACTAAACGTCGTTAATTATAAAAAAAATCAAATCAAATCAGCTTCACGCTGTATCCCGGACACAGCAGGATAGGCAGAGGGAACCTACTGTTGAGACACTCCGTTTCCCACTTTCCGCCGAGTTTTGGAGGCATTGCATGTTGAGTGGCGGAGCTCGACGCCGCGCTTTGACGCGAAAGAATGAAAATATAAATTTGAATAAATATTTCATCTCCTCGAGTGGGGATCGAAACCACAACCAGTTAATTCTACAGTCACACTTTGTGCCCCTGCGCCACAACTGGCCTCGTCGCTAATTTTTTTTTCAGTTTCACGCTGTATCCCGCGCACAGCAGGGTAGGCAAAGGGAACATAGTGTTAAGACACTCCGTTCCCCACTTTCTGCCGAATTCTGGAGGTATTGCGTGTTGAGTGGCAAAACTCAACGCCGCGCTTAGCCTCGACACCAGAGCGAAGAAATGGAAATATAAATTTAAGTAAATATTTCATCCCCTCGAGTGGGGATCGAACCCACAACCAGTCGGTTTTACAGTCACACTTCGTGCCGCTGCGCCTCGACTGGCCTTTAATTATTGTTCAAAATTTTCGATTAACTATTCATATATAGCATATAATTAATCGAAGTTCAAAAAAAAATATATATTTTAATAAATATGGATCAAATTTCAAGATCAATTCAAACCTGTTTGAGCTGTCGCATCAGAATGAGACCAGTACCTACTACTATAGCTATATATTTCAAGTCGTTATAGTTCACTGGACTTGCGTATCGTGACCGTAGTATCCATCGCGTAACCAGCACGTAACAGGTACTAAGTCAGCCAACACGATTCTTACTATAAGCCGATTTATATTTCCGTGTTTACTTTTATTGCCTGAATTTCTTGACACATATATATATATATATATATATANTATATATATATATAGCATTTGTAAAATAAATAAATAGATCAGCTTCACGCTGTATCCCGCACGCAGCAGGGTAGGCAGAGGGAACCTAGTGTTAAGTGTGCTGCGTTTCCGCAGAATTTTTCGAGGCATTGCGTATTGAGGGAACTTATTTGCGGATTTTTGCCTTGGTGTCAGATCGAAGCAATTAAAATATTAATTAATAATAATTTATTCCCTCGTGTGGGGATCGAACCCATAACCGTAGTGTTTCAGTTACACCCTCGGCTTACATTTGTGGTACTTCGATAACACAATATATTATATTAGTTCAATAATTTGATTGATAGCTTGCTTTTAGCAACGTCGCGGCAGCAAAATAAAACATAATCAATCAAAAATATATACATATATAATAATATGTGTAGAACTAGCAAAGTTTGTATTATTCTGTATATAATAATATTTTAAATGTGTCTTACATACGACGGAATTTTATAAGGAGATGTAGGTGATGGCGAAATCAGTAGGTATAAAAGAAGATGAGAGTGCAATATGAAGTCTGAAATGTGATAAGGCAGCGAGAGCAGATGAAGTTACTGCCAAGATAATCATGGTAGGCCACGCGTCTTGGACTTGGTCTAAATTTTGTGCAATTTATTATGGAAATCAGAGGAGGTTCTGGATCAGAAGGAGGAGGTGGAGACTAACGATTGGTGAGGTGCAGTCATCGTGTATAAAGGCAAAGGTTCACAGATAGACTGCACAAGCCATTTATTATCAGTTTGATTAGATTAGATTTGATTAATACTTCAGCATAAACTTTACTTAAGTTTATGCTGAAGTATTAGCGTGAAGATTGCAAAAGAGATCCAAAAGGCTCTTGTGGGTGGATCATTAAAGAAATATCAAGTAAATACTCGATATTTCTTCGAACAGATTCTTCGGTTCGTTCGTTTGTTTGTTCATTTATCTTCATTTTTTAGAAAAAGTATAAAAATTTTGAAGAAGGGGGATTTACTATATATAACACTGCAGGATATTTTTAGATAACTCTAAAAACTCTGTCTAAAAATATCCTGCAGTATTATTTCATAACTAACAAGCGACCCGCACCGGCATTGCGTGCACGGGTGCATATTTATGCAAGGGTGCAATCGCAAAAGGTGCTGAGGATATTTTAGGGTCCATACCTCAAAAGAATAAAACGGAACCCCAGATCTTATAATCTCTTTGTTGTTTGACTGTCTATCCGTCTAACAAGACTATTTTTTTTTAGATCGCTTAGAGGTTAGATATTTTTCATATTTACCAAGTGTACATTTAGCCAATAATATATGTAACTAATTTAAAAACTGTACAGGAGCTATTATAATATGCAATAATAAGTTATTTTACAAAGGATATTGTGAATATTTATCCAAATCAATAATTTGATAGTTAAGACTGTTCTAATTTCTCTATCTTTTTCTTGAATGAATAATCATGCTGTTCAAGCGGGCGAAGCCGCGGGCAGGCCGCTGGTATAACAATTAGTTTGAACGGACAAATCCGCGTTTTTATCGCTAACCTAGTGTTAAGACACTCCGTTCCCCACTTTCTGCCGAATTCTGGAGGCATTGCGTGTTGAGTGGCAGAACTCAACGCCGCGCTTAGCCTCGACACCAGAGCGAAGAAATGGAAATATAAATTTAAGTAAATATTTCATCTCCTCGAGTGAGGATCGAACCCACAACCAGTCGATTTTATAGTCACACTTCATGCCGCTGCGCCACGACTGGCCTCAAATTTATAGATTAATAGAGGAAAAAGATTTGTATATTTATAATAATCCACTTTCTGATTACACAAACTTCAGCAACTATATTGAAGTTTGGTCTGACCCTGATATATCTAATTGAATTTTAACGAGATATCTTCTTAAACAGGAAATATGGTGCCTATTTATGTTAATCTAAATATTCATATATAAATTAGTACAAATGTAAAATATATTAGTAAATAATTTTGATATTTTGATTGATTTACTTATATAGACACTGAAAACGTTGTTCAAGCCAAATATAGAAAAAAAAGACAAAATATATATTTACTTCGCATTCTTATTTTCCACATCTCATATAATTTGATAAGCAGTTATACTCAAACCTATAATTAGGTGCAATTTCAGTTAATAGCACACAGCACCAGGAAATAGCGGTGCTACGTGCGCCATTGTATCAGTTATTTCTTTTAATTAAGTACAAAAAAAATCGTATAGAATTATTAGCTGTAACTGTAGATGCGACTGGTTGTGAGTTCGATGCCCGACGAATTAGTTAATATTTTCATTTTCTTCGCTCTTGTAACGAGGCGAAGCGCTGCGTTGAGTGCCGCGAATCAATGTGCAATGCCTTCAGAATTCGGCGATAAATGGGAACAGAGTATAGTAACTCTATGTCACAGGTTCCCTATGTCTACTCTGGTATGTGCCGCGTGAAGCTATAAACTTCTGCTAAAAAAATATTGGTTGATTTAAGTCATTATTTTTAAATATGCCTATATATAAAAGGCCTATTTATAGATATATTTATAATAAGGTTTATAAAAAAAAATTAAATTAGCTTCACGCTGTATCCCGCACACCGCAGGGTAGGCAGTGGGAACCTAGTGTTAAGACACTCCGTTCCCCACTTTCTGCCGAATTCTGGAGGCATTGCGTGTTGAGTGGCAGAACTCAACGCCGCGAATAAGGTTTATAGGTTGATTTAAGTCATTATTATTAAATATACCTATATATAAAAGGCCTATTTATAGAAATATTTATAATAAGCTTCCCAATTATTAATTTTATATAATTATTTTTCATAAATGATAATCAGTCCCTTTTTAACTATAAGAGCCTTCTAGGCACTGAACCCGGGGTCCCCGATCTGAAAAAGACGTGAAAGAAAGCGTGTAAATAACTAAAACGTGTTATAATTTGCTTCTTATTGTAACTCACAGCTGGGTCCTAAATTTGCCGTATATATATGTATAACGACAGAGACTTTTTATTTGGTACATCACTATTTACGTCGTCTTTACTATTTACGTCGTTTTAACTATTAATGCCGTCGTCGCGCAGAGGCACAAACTATGGCTGTAGCGCGACGGTTGTGGGTTCGATCCCCACTCGAATAAATGAATTATTATTATTTAATATTTTCATTTCTTCGCTCTGGCACCAAGGCAAAAGCTCGGCGTTGAGTTTCGCCACTTAAAATGGAATACCTCGAAAAAATCGGCGGAAAGTGGGGAGCAGAGTATCCCTAGCACTAGGTTCCCTCTGCCTACCATGCTCTGTACTGGATACAGCGTGAAGCTGATTTTTGATAATTTTTACTATTTATGTCTTTGTAAAATTAACCTAAGTGAAATTTATTGACTCACATGAAAAATCTCTCTAATTAACATATTCAAAACAATAAATTAAACATAAGTGTCCTAATAATAGTTTACTATATCTTAGTGGTTGCCTGTAAGAAATCACTTGCAGTGATGCCTTATCACTGCACACGCCATTGCACATATTCTGATAAATTATATATGGATAAGTGAAATGAAAACTTGTAGTCTTATGTGCAATAAAGTGTTATTTATTATTATTATTATTATTAAATTAATGTAAATATTATATTACAAACCAATAAGGCTGATTTAATTTCCAACAAGTTATAAATATACACTATATTATATTATATTAATGTTGACACCGCGCCGTGACATTCAACTGCACAATAGGGTTATGCCTCACTGCGCGCGATGATAACGAGCAAAAATTCTACTGAAAAAAATACTTAAAAAAAATTAAAATTACTCTTCTTAAATAAACTTTAGCATTTAATTCTGTCAGGCAAAATTTAAAATTTGGTTTTGCACAGAAACTTATGGTGTATTTCTAGGTTCAGTCTACAAACTCCGTAAAATTTTGAAAGTCAAAAGATAAAATAAAAAATATACTACAGATACTATTTTAAAAAATATTATGACTGATAAACATTAAGGGCAATGCCAATTATGCAATAGAAACAAACCAACAGGAGGTGAGTACACAAATGTAAAGAAAAGTTGAATATATTTTAAAACGAACTCGCACGGAACCGAACTTAAAACCTGCCACGTTAACAGTCACACGCCTATGCTCCTGCGTCACTACTGGGCGCAATAATATATTTACAACATTAAATTAAAATAAAATACGCTTCTTAGTCCGCTATCGAAATTTAAAAAGATTTTTTCTTTCGTATTTACGCTTTGAATTTCCAAATAGTGCGTTCACAGAGATACCCGCCAACTGCGCCACAACGAAAGAGATTAAAATAAAATATCGTTTAGTGTTTATAATTCAAATTGACATCTATGTTGATCAATAGTCTGTGTAATTGCAGGTTTGTATTAATAATAACTGACATGAATAGTTACCAACGTAAAGGCTATATATTTATTATTATTACGTTGAAGCCGGTCGTGGCGCAGAGGCACAAAGTGTGACTGCAAACGCGACCAGTAGGGGGTTCGATCCCCACTCGAGGAGATGAAATATTTATTTACATTTATATTTCCATTTCTTCGCTCTGGTGTCGAGGCAAAGCGCGGCGTTGAGTTCCGCCATTCAACACCCAATGCCTCCAGAATTCGGCGGAAAGTGGGGAACGGAGTGTCTTAACACTAGGTTCCCTCTGCCAACCCTGCTATATGTGGGATACAACGTGTTAAAAAGAGATATTTAATAAATGAAAAACTAATATTTTTGTTGTACACGTTTGGTAATTTACTAACTAGTAGTATTAGTTTGGAATAATATACAGAAGATATACTTAGAAATATTAAAATATAATAAATCTCAAAACAATTTTGTCAAAGCGTTATTTATAATTTTTTTTTAATTTATAATTCATAATTCGCCTACTAATTTCACCTGTTTCATCTCACGTTCTCAATTTCTACAAATATAAACCGGTATCGAGCCTCCTTCCAAATAATGCGAAACTTGTTCCAAACACAAAATGTATCCGAGGTTCGATTATTGAAATAATCAAAAATTGTAAAAGATATTATATCTTTCAAATAAATAATTAATATAATTTGTTATTTGTGTCACAATAAAAATACAATACTTTGAAAATAAAAAATATATTTATATATACATACATTTAAAAACTAAATAGATTTGTGATAAAAAATGTATAACTCGAAAAATATAGCCTTATAAGCTAGCATGTCATATTTAAATATTTTGCTATTAATCTGGACATAATTTGCCTTACATTCCCGTTATGAAATTTTATCAGCTTCACGCTGTATCCCGCACACAGCAAGGTAAACAGAGGGAACCTATTGTTAAGACACTCCGTTCCCCACTTTTTGCCCAATTCTGGAGGCATTGCGTGTTGAGTGGGAGAACTCAACGCCGCACTTTGCCTCGACACCAGAGCGAAGAAATGGAAATATAATTTAAATATATTTATTTAAATTTATATTTCCATTTCTTCATTTTCATTTCTTCATGTGAGTGAGTGGGGATCAAACCCACAACCAGTCGGTTTTACAGTCACACTTTGTGACCCTGCGCCACGACTGGCTTCAAATGAAATTTTAAAAATAAAAAATATATAACATAATCTATGTTTATATAAATTACGACGACCATTCCGTAAAACGAGCGAAGCATGCGCGTGCGCCTAAAATCTCACGTCACCAGCACATCCGTTGAGGTGATGAAAGTGGCAACATACAAAACATAGTACAAAAATAATTTACTCACTCAAAAGGTCCGTTTCCGTTGGAACAAACGGGTACACTAACGGGACGTGACGTTTCACTTGTTTGGTTACGTGCGCGTCCAGCGACACACCGAGCACTACTGTTAACTTAAACTTTATACAATTTAATGCTGGCGTTTACTTTCTATTCTAACTTCGAATTTGCGAACGGCCAGATTCTTGGATGTGGTGGAACTGTGGATAACGAATCTCCTTTGACAATGGAGGTCGCAAGTTCAAATCTTTGGTACCGTAAGGTTTTTGTACGTCGTCTAATTTTATTTTAATAATAAAGCATAAATAAACAAAGGCTTTTTAACAATTTTCATTTTTAATTGACAGTACATCGTTTTATATCTCTACGTAGGTATATTGTAACTCATTCATAATAATTATTATAATTAATTTTAGAAATAATTAATTTAGTTAAGCCGGTCGTGGTGTGACTGTAAACGCGACAGGTTGTAGGTTCAATTCCTACTCGAGGAAATAAAATATTGTAGGTTTTCACTCTGGTGTCGAGGCAAAACGCCGCACACGCAATGACACCAGAATTCGGCGGAAAGTTGGGAGCGGAGTGTCTTAACATTAGGCTTTCAATTTTTACCCTGCTAGGGCACAGTATACAGCGTGAAGCAAAAAAAAATTTAAGTTTCAAAGCGAGATAAAGATTAAAGAATAGAAATAAATTCGTCATTTATACTGTAGTGAATATTAACTTTTAATAAAATTAATTATGTAAGACTCCTGGCTAAAGAATGACATTCGAAACGTCTTAGTTATATGACTGTTGATAAATATATATATTTTTACAGCACTATTGTTCAGAGTACAAACAATAAAATAAACAAAATTGAATTGTTAGTGAAGGTTAATAAATATGTCATAAATAATAACAGTTAAGTTTAAATCGTAATTAATTCAACATATAGATAAAGACCGATTTGATCTTCGAATAAATATTAATTATTGAGGCCAGTCGTGGCGCAGCGGCACAGAGTGTGACTGTAAAACCGACTGGTTGTGGGTTCGATCCCCACTCGAGGAGATGAAATATTTACTTAAATTTATATTCCCATTTCTTCGCTCTGGTGTCGAGGCTAAGCGCGGCGTAGAGTTCTGCCACTCAACACGCAATGCCTCCAGAATTCAGCAGAAAGTGGGGAACGGAGTGTCTTAACACTAGGTTCCCTCTGCCTACCCTGCTGTGTGCGGGATACAGCGTGAAGCTGATTTTTATTTTTTTTAATAAATATTAAGTAAATACATAGATTCTTTGGTTCGTTCGTTCGTTTCAAATAAATCTATATAAAAATGCCTAAAATAGCCTTTCTACGTGTTCTCTGTAATAACTACATATTGACCAATTGTACATTTAGCCAATAATATATGTAAATAATTTTAAAAGTATACAGGAGTTAATATGCAATCATTACAGTTATTTTACAAAGAATATTGTGAATCCTTCAAATCAATAATTTAACCAATTAAGGCTGTTTCTGAAAGAGTAAATTAAATTATTCTCTGACATCTGCACATTTAACCGAGTTTTAAAATTATGTTGAGACACACATTACATAGGTAAAAAGAACGTATTGTTACAAAAATATATACGTATAAGAAATAATTCGCTTTATGTATTTTTTTATTAATATCAAATATCAACATTGGTCGTATTTTTTAATTCAAAACAATGAAAGTAGTAAAAAAATTATATTAGAATATTAAAGATTAAAGTAATAAAAATCATATTAGAAGTCATTACAGTTGTCTGTCAATTCCGTTTATTAGATCAATAATCATGTAGCTTAAACGGGAGAAGCCGCGCGCGGGCCGCTAGTATTAAACTAGTATTAGTTTCCTCGCTTGTGCTCCTGATTCACAACAGACCTCTATTGGGATCTATTATATTAAGAAGTAAAATTGCAAAAGCAAATTGCAGATGGAATTTTTGTATATATTTTATATCCTACTTATCTATGTACTATAATCACTTCTATTAATTACCCAAGAAATAAAAGACAGCGAACATGTGCACCAACAATATGAAAAAAAATTCCAAAGAATTAATACCAATAGAGATTAAAAACAAATAGAGACAAAATTCAAGAAAAATCATCATTTTACCTGTACGCCAGCGTTCGGCTTACGTTCATTACTATGAACACATTGACGCACTCCGGAAGGGTTTGTGATATAGAGCCACTCAACTTCTTGCATTGATTTCTTGTCGATAGGACGCTCTCGAAGCCGCTGTAGGCGAATGCATGTTACTTTCTCGAAGTAGTCAAATGCCTTTATAATGGTATCCGCGAGAAGGTAATCTGAAATATATATAATATGATACATTTTCGTTTTAAACCACTTGTGCGTAGTGGCACAAGCATAGGGTTGCAAACGTGTCGGTCGTGGGGTCGATTCCTTCTCGAAGGAATTTATGATTATTTATTAATATTTTTATTTCTTCGCTTTGATATCAATGCTTTGAAAATTCGACAGAAAGTCGACAACGGAGTGTTTTAATCTTAACACTAGGTTCCCTCTGTCTAACCTGTTATATGCGGATTACATCGTGAAGCTGAAAAAAAATTAAGTTCAATCCAGGCGTATCTTTCGTTTTCCATAAAGAAAGTGTACATAGTGTATGAAATAAAAGTACAAATTATATACAATTTTATATCTCACCGTAAGAATTAGAATCAATAAAAAATGGTATAATGCCGTACTTCCATTTTTTAATCCAGGGTATTTTGGGTGAACCTGTATCTATTGGCTTTGAATCTTCATCCTTTCTTGGCAAGGGTCCATACAACTCGGCCGGCGCGAAATTAAAACGTCTTTGTATTTGATCACTCGCCTTCTTTATAAAAAAGAACATCAATGTAAAATGTACATTATTATAAATTGGATATATTTTTTTTATCAGCTTCACGCTGTATCCCGCACACAGCAGGGTAGGCAGAGGGAACCTAGTGTTAAGACACTCCGTTCCCCACTTTCTGGCGAATTCTGGAGGCATTGCGTGTTGATTGGCAGAACTCAACGCCGCGCTTAACCTCGAAACCAGAGCGAAGAAATGGAAATATTAATTTAAGTAAATATTTCATCTCCTCGAGTAGGGATCGAACCCACAACCAGTAGGTTTTACAGTCACACCTCGTGCTACTGTGCCACGACTGGCCTCAAATATTGGACATATTTCATATTAAATAAAATGTTTTTATATTATTTATTTAGTGTTTTATTATAGGAAGTAAAGAAAATACTTATAATAAAATAGCAAAAGGTAATGACAAGCCTTACGCACGTAATGTTGGCATAAGTAAGAAGATCTTCATATATATACTTAAAGACTACCGACCCGCTCGGGGCTTCGCCCGCATAAACTACATCTATTTACTTATTTAAATTACTAACGTGTTTTACTAACATTATCACTTTAAAGACAATATCTATACATTGAAAATAACAGTTTTAGTCATTTTATAAAAAAATAGCAATTTTGTTGAACTAAACATTTTAAATTGATATGATTTTTTTATCAGCTTCACGCTGTATTCCGCACACAGCAGGATAGGCAGAGGAAACTCAGTGTTAAGACACTCCGTTCTCCACTTTTTTAATTTATGAACCGATTAAAACCAAAAAAAATATTCTATCTTATTAACGATTTGATAAAACAAACATTAATGTTAAGGGAGGCTTGCCAAAATACAATAGTGGAAACTGAATTTAATCGGATAAGCCGTTTCTGAGATTAGCGTGAACAAACGCACAGAAAAAAAATAATGTTAAAAAAATATAAAAATCATTGTTATCTACCTCTATTATATTGATAAATGATCCCAACAATAGTGTTTCTTATTTATCTTCCACGTACAGACAGCGATACGTTACAATTTTACTATACGTATACATTACTAACAAATATTTCTATTCATATAGATCACAGGTTCCCAACCAGTGGTCCGCGGACCACCAGTGGTTCGCAGAAGCCTAAATATGGTTCGCGGACGATTTTAATTATATAACTGGGGATAGTTAGGCGAAGTTTCTGTTCGAATATCACAGTTAATTTTTATAATACCTACATGCATAGTGGTCCCTGCTACGAAGAATGATATAAAAGTGGTCCTTAATCAAGAAAAGGTTGGGAAGCCCTGATATACGTACATTATATTTGACATGCCTACCTTTTTTTTGGCTGGATTCTCTAATACTCTTCGCCTATAAGCAACTTTACTACCGATCTGTTCCACATCGTCATACAATTTGTCGACGATATTTTCCACTCGAACAATGTCTTCCCTGTCCAATACAGAAATATCGTGTTGACTTTTACCAATATTTCTCTTGACTCGTTTAGTATTAATATATTTGTTATAATTTACATAAGTAGCGTTGTTGTTGTGGTAATTATTTTCTTCGTTGAAGATTCTGCAAATTTCTAAAGTGTCTTGGCGCTTCCTTTCAATTAATTGTGTATCGACTGTAAACAACAATGTGTTAAGGTATACAAGTGTTCCGAAAAGAATGAAAAAAACAGTAACATTAAAATTAAGCTAGTCGTGGCGCAGGGGCATAAACATACGTACATATTACAGTTTACACTGTAATATCGACTGGTTGTGGGTTCGATCCCCACTCGAAGAGATGAAATATTTACTTAAATTTATATTTCCATTTCTTCGCTCTGGTGTCGAGGTTAAGCGCGGCGTTGAGTTCTGCCACTCAACACGCAATGCCTCCAGAATTCGGCAGAAAGTGGGGAACGGAGTGTCTTAACACTAGGTTTTGCAGTCACACCTCGTGCCGCTGCGCCACGACCGGCCTCAGTACAAGTACAGTACAACATTTAAATGTTTATTTATTTGAAATATAGAGTTCTCTCCGTTCCAGCTCGACTGAGTACGCTGGTAGAGCTATCACAATATTTAAATTGTGTAACGTCTTTTTAACCTTTTTCAAAGTTTAATTAAAGTTTTCTATATAAGTATGTGTAACGTCTCCATTTAGAAGAAATGCAACAGAAATTATATTGTATAATAGTTTCACAATGACCTCTCAAATTGAAAAATACTGAAAAGCCTAATTTTAGCTAATTATAACCGCTTTTAACCGACTTTATTATATAATTAGATCGCGTACATGATAATGACATCAAGCACTTCATAATAAATGCTATGTAAAATAAATAAATCAGCTTCACGCTGTATCACGCACACAGCAGGGTAGGCAGAGAGTATCTAGTGTTAAGACACTCCGTTCCCCACTTTCTGCCGATTTCTAGAGGCATTTCGTATTGAGTGGGGATCGAACCACACTTTACAGACACACTTTGTGCCGCTGCGCCACGACTGGCCTATAAATGCTATATATATTTAAAAAAATATAATAAAAAGTAAGTATTACCTACTAAAAATACTTACATTTTCTGACACTTAAAGTTGGAACAGCGCATTCATGGAATAATAACTGTGTTATAGAAATGGTTAAAAATATTCCAAATCCTAGTGGCATAGTGCACCAATATGACACCCACGGTCATATAAACTTTTACAAGAATTTACTTCAAAAATATAATGCAGTTGATTGCCAATTGAAATTTAGTATTGAATTATAAATGTATTCGGTTTATAGATTCATAAAAATTGTGCAACCGTTAACATAAAAATAATATTTTGTTCCTTATATGCATAGTTATTGTTCCTTATTGAGGCCAGTCGTGGCGCAGCGGCGCAAAGTGTGACTGTAAAACCGACTAGTTGTGGGTTCGATCCCCACT
>JAAIXJ010000334.1:172479-299082 GCA_013403705.1 Heliconius hermathena | reverse complement strand
CCCTCACTAACACGTGTGTTAACCAAAACAAACGTCAGCAAAGTCTTATATTTTGTCATAAGTTTAAAATAAATAATAAACCGGTTTCATTAGTAAGGTATTAAAATAATTTACTTCAGGTTTAAAGATAAAAAAAGAACTGATTTTGATAAGGATTCATTCATATCCAGATAGGGATATGATCACACTTTGGGCACTCTTGTATTGGAAAACTAATAATTTTAAGAAAAATATTTATTTTAACATAATACCACATATCACAATATGTATAATAATATATTATAGATGCTTCCGAAATAGCATGTGACTTTTGAGACAATGTCGTGGGTTCGATTTTAATCAGGGGAAAAAAATATATTTTTGCAATAGTAATACAAAGCTCATTGAGGTCCGCCACCCAACATGCAATATCTCAAATTCAGATTAGGTTTACTTTCATTTCTTACATTTCTGAGCGGGAAAAAATACAACGAGGTATCTAAACCTCCTATTAGTGACCTCCTATAGGCCACTTCATAAGCTTTTGTATTTTGTTACATACTTAATTAAAATATAAAACAAAAAAAATGTTTTATTCACAAGCAAATGTATTGAAAAAAAATGTTATATTTTAAGTCCTGGATGACTATTCAAGAACTGGTCAGTGTGAGAGCATTTGAGATTTTTCTTTGTCTAAATATTATATATTTTTCTTCAATTTATATTTAATCAAAACGGGCTATAAAGTATCGTAATTGAGAACTATTTGTGTATTGGTGGTCAGTGGGTTCGATTCCCACTCAGAAGAATTAAGATTGTATTTTTTATGATAAGATGCTGTGGTGAGTTCTATAAGTTCTGTAATTTAGGGCAGAAAGTCGAAAACGGAATGTCTTGTTACTAGGTCCTATTATGTAGAAGCACTTAAGTAAGGAAAAGTAAAAATAAAATTAAAAATCTATTTTATACACGCTAATGTGACTCTGTAAATTAAAACTAAATTGTAGCAATATTGTTATCAGATAAGTTAAAGCATAATTTGGAGAAATCAAGTGACTTAAAATAATTTGAGACCGTCATGGCGCACGAGCAGAAGGGTGTGACAATAACGCGACGGTTGTGGGTTCAATTCCCATTCTGTAAAATGTAATATTATTTACTTATGTTTGCATTTCTTCGCTCTGGCACCAAGGCAAAAGACCGGCATTGAGATCCTCCACTCTAAACGCAATACCTCGAAAAACGGAGCGTTTTAACACTAGATTCTTTGCCTACCCTGCTATATGCGGGATACAGCGTGAAGAAGGTTTAATTTTTTTGAGTGCTCAAGATAGCTCAAGTTTTCAGTAGGTACCCACAGAGCTATTATAGATATTTGGGTTCTGGCGTGGCATTTTTTGTTTATTACCCTTTCAGCAATTTAATACTCGAGTCACGGCTCGCGTGCTCAGTGAAAGTTACTCAGTATTTCGACTTGTTACCCTGATTTCATTTAGTATTTTTGTTTTGTTTAAGTTTTCATGCGAATCGTTATTGTGATTTATGCGAACGAGCGGACCCCACTTTGTTCTTTGTGTCTATCTGATGGACGTTTCTTATGAGCGTACGCTATAAAATGTAACAATTTATTAAACTTCGTTTGAATGATTTTTTTTTGTATTGAAATTCTTAATTTAATTCAATTTTTTTATGTACAATTTTCATGTTTAATTTAAATTTGGATGGTATTTCTTTCTCTTTATATTGTATTATATATAATAAATACCATGATCATTGTGGGGTCGTTAATTCCTATTTGGGGAAATAATTTCTATTTACCCTCTCCGATGAAGAAAATACGGCGATGAAGTGCGGCGCTGAGCTCCGCCACGGAACCACGCCACGAGTAGGTTTCTACTGTAAAATTAAGTTTTCACTACCTACCGTATATTCGAGGTAAACCGTGAAGCTAATTAAATATTGTATACCGATTTTTCACTAGGTTGCCGTAATGTGTGAACGATGTGTGATGAACAAACATTATTTGTTGTGTTTCTATTGAATCCTTCCCTCTTTGCTTTAACTCGATGGTTAAACTAATATTATGATTTTGCGACCAATATTAAAAATTACCAAAATGAAATTGATGCCTTGAATATTATTGTCATTTTCAATTTCTTATTATATTATTTCCTACTCAGTATGCTATTCTATCAGCTCCACCGCACTGTCACAGAACGCAAGATGAAAGTACATAAAATATTTTATAATAAGTCACCTACCCCCTACCCTATATATATATATATATATATATATATATATATATATATATATATATATAGATCATTCAGTCTAAAACGCGTAATCTAAGCGATCTGCCAAATTCTCCCACACAAACGGTCGGCTATTATAACGTCGAACATTCTTGCCGAAAGTGGTTGTAAAGTTTCTTGCATTCGCCATTTTATTACGCTGCCAACTTCCACTGTAATGCGGGGAAAAAATTTTAACAAAAAACAGGCGCCACCACCGAAAATCTCGAGGCGTACGGTGGACGAGAGGTTCCTTGTGAACCTTCGTGCATTGTATTCTGGATATACGCCATAAGTGATAAAGTTGACTTTCGGCTGTCCCGTACAGACTGATGGCAGCCATTGATTCTTAATTCAGCAGTCAGATGCTTATATTATCGTGTAGCGTATTTTTTACCTTTACCTTTTGTAGATTTGGTTTTGTGTTAAAATACACACCTAAGTATCATTAGCTATAAACACAGTTCTTTGTGTCTTCCAATGGAAGAAATAAGGGCAATAAAGTGGAGTGAGGTACTGGACGGATATCGAGATAGTGTGGAATAGGCTTGGGTTTGGTTCTATTATAATGAAAAATAATAAAATTAATATTTATATTATAGTAAAAAAAATCCGAAATTTTAGCTTGTTTTTTAAATGTTGGCTTATATCTAAACGTATTTTGTAAGTAGAATATAGTAAAATATTGATATAACAGTTTATTAAGATTAAAATAAATACTATTCGTACTAATTCACTATAAATAAATGAAATCCTCGAATGCATAAAAAAATAATCCCCAAATTTTTTGCAAAAGGCCGAGTTAGTATGATAAAATCCCTACAAAAAAGAAATAACAAAAAGCCATTTCCATACATTGGTATCTACAAAGCGGCTGCGCCTACGCATCCCTCTCCACTCCGGCGCCTTATTATGTTACCTTTGTTTTCAAATTTAATTGGCCCTCTCAGATAAGTTATCTTGATAATAAACGACGACCAATAAACCGGGATTCGGGTACAAGCGACTGTTAGAGATAAGGCAGAATGACGTTTAGTAGTAGCGTACTTTCCTAGATAGTGGATGTAATTCATAGTTGTCTGCCTCCTCCGTTGTAATGCCTTATAGTGTTTATTTTATTAGTTAATATGAAAAATGCAAGAAAATGTAAATATGAAAAAAAATAACTAAAATTATTGGCAACGTAGCAACGGTAGCATAATAACTCAATTTAACAGGTTTCTAATCCAAATATAGTGTCTACTTTGGAATGCACTTATAATAAATATATTGCATTATATTAATTTTCTACTGAGTTTGCCATTTAACATGCAAGATCTCCAATTTGAACAGAAAGCGGAGAAAGCAGTGTCTTGGCACTAAGATTTTCGTGCATCTCATATTATGCGCAGAATAAAACATGAAGCTTAAAAAATAAACAGTTCTAACTGTCAAACTCTTTTTGTAGAATACTCCAAATACGGTAATTTTTAAAACAATTATAGATTATTATATAGCATAAAATTTATGAACAGTAATATTAAGATAATATTTGAAGCAATTTACTATCTAAAGATTTTATGAATCGTGACTTCAATTTCACTACTATCACGTATCTTACTGTTTTATCTTAGAAGAGCAAACTTTCGAAGTTTTACATCATTCTTCTCTTCCATTATTTTTTTTTATGGACCAATATTAGGTATTTTATATATATAATAACATTAATTATTATATAATAACATAATTGAGGCCAGTCGTGGCGCAGCGGCACAAAGTGTGACTGAATATTAACTTATATTTATGTTTCCATTTCTTCGCTCTGGTGTCGAGGCAAAGCGCGGCGTTGAGTTCTGCCACTTAACACGCAATGCCTCTAGAATTCGGTAGATAATGGGGAACAAAGTGTCTTACACTAGGTTCCCTCTGTCTACCCTGCTGTGTGCGGGATACAGCATGAAGCTGATTTATGATTTGTTTATTTAATAACATTAATGAGGTTTGTCGTGGCGCAGGGGCACTAAGTGTGACTGTAAAATCGACTGGCTGTGGATTCGATCTTCACTCGAGGAAATCAAATATTTATTTACATTTATAATTTCATTTCTTCGCTCTGGTGTCAACGCAAAGCGCGGCGTTGAGTACCGCCACTCAACACATAATGCTTTCGGAACTTGGCGGAAAGTGAGGAACGCTGAAGCAGATTTTATAGTATTAGTAACATTATTAGTAACATTATTTATTTCTGCCTTAAGAAATTTAAAGCTGTTATCAACACCCACAATAAATAATAATAATTATTATTAGTGCAAAAATACATTTAAAATGCTTGACGTATTATAAAATAATTACAAAATAATTCATGCCTTCTGTGGATTTTTTACTCCTTATTCCACAAAACATTACTTCATAATCTCCTAAATATATATCAATTCGTTCGTTGTTAAATCGTCTAAGATATTCTAAGAATTCAATTAACTAAACGATAATAAAAAATAAATTTAAACAGAATTTTGTGTAATTTGCAAGTGTTAATGTTAATTAGAATATGTATGAAAGACTACTTAATGTACTGGACTAGCTTTTAACAGCGGCTTCATCATCAGTCATTTTCATTTGATCATATAGGAATATGTCAAATGAAAATGACTTAGAGTTTATGAGACATGATCCGTTCTACTGCCCGAAATGACCAACCGTAGGTACAGTGGAATTACATTGTAATACAGCCTATACTCTTCCTTGATAAATGAACTAAAAAATATAATACAAAAGAAATTTCCGTACTTTTCTAGGATCAGCGCGTTCATTCAAACAAACTTAATTATAATATAAATATACTTATAGATATATAAAGGAAAACTATTATTATATAGATAAGGCCAGTCGTGGCGCATTGGCACAAAATGTGACTATGAATGCGACAAGTTGTGGGTTCGATTCTCACTCGAGGAAATGGTGTATTAATTATTTTTATTTGTTCACTCCGGTATCGAGGCAAAGCGCGGCGTTGAGTTTCGCCACTCACACAGTAGAACACAGTAGAATTCAGGGGAAAATGGGGAACGGAGCGTCTTAACACTAGGTTCCCTATGTCTTCCCTGCTGTGTGCGGGATATAACACAGTGTGACGCTAAAAAAATATGGATTTCGTTTAACATGACAATACATAATTTATTTACTAAGCGAAAGTTTTTCAGACCGACATCCTTAATTTAAAATCAGATCAAAAGTCGTCCTTGTACGGCTTCATTATTAATGTTCAATTGTTATCAGACACAATTACATTGACCTTGTACATGAAAACACTTTGAAGTTCACAGTTTGAACCTTTGGCGAGTTTTACTTGTTCCATTTGTTATTTATTATAAATGTTTGATAAAATTATATTTATACAATATATAAGTAAACCAAAAGATTAAAAGTCAAACAACCTCATATCTCCTTAGAAAGGAAGAAAGCGATATTCGAGATTTTTCTCAGAGTCATTTTATGCTTATTGATGGCACTCATCAGGATCAGGTATTAGAGAGTGATATATTTTCTCAAGATTGACATGGGCAGTTCGAGGATCTTTTTGGGAAACTGAAGGTTTTGATTATGCAATTATGGACGAACTATCAGAGACATATTATGAAAGATGACGCTGTCGACATCTGTCGGGCGTGTCATCCACCTGTGGCGTCCCTCAGGTATATTGTATCTGGTTGTTCTCATCTTGTTAACGGTGAGTATTTGTATGTAGCCAAGATAATACACCAGCAACTTGCTCTTCAGTATGGTCTTGTGGAATTGGAGGAGCCTGCCTTACTATAGGTATAATCCCACGTCTGTTCTTGAAAACAACTGTGCTTTGCTCTACTGGGATCGGTCTATTATTACTAACAGGTATATTGTTGCCAATAGACCTGATATAGTACTAGTAGACCGAGTGGCGTGCCGCGCAGTAATTGTTAATGTTACTATGCTACATGATGACCATCTCGTGAAGGCCGAAAAAGAAAAATTATCTAAATATTCGGACTTGGCTGTTGGATAAAGAACCGGATGCAGAAAGCAGTTTTACTTGAGACAGCACGTATTGTGAGGAGATTACTCTCTCTGGAACCCTAGCCACCGATGGTTTGACCATTTTTTTATATTTTTAAATGTATTTTTTTATGACAATTTATATTTAAAAATGTAAAATTAATTTTTCTTGTAATAAAAGTATATATTGTAGTTATTTTCTTCAGTGGCGATCGAAACATACACAACGATTGGCCCATTTCACCAGAATGGCTTCATATTATGAAGCCTGTCATATTTAGAAAGTTTATCCCCAGAGTAGTAGAATTAGATTAGATACATTCCCAACTCTCCGCTGAATTCTGGAAGCAGTGCGTGTTAAAGGAACTCAACAGCGCACTTTCTTTTGCTTCTTTACTAGAGCGAGGATTTCCTCGCAAAAAAGAAATATTTTATTTTATATTGTGCTCCCTGCCGCGACTGGCCTGGTATTATAATTAAAAATATTAATTATTTATGTACAAACGTTGTACCTTTGTAATCCACTATGTGAGTAAATTAAAAAATATAAAAATTTATGAACCTTGTCGAGCTTATTTAATTCAATTTATTTAAACGCAGAGATTTCTTTATTGACAAATTCAATGTTAAGTCTATATAAATAACTTCACTAAAAATGTATTATAACTGTTATCCCGACTCCTGATGTAACTAGATTGGGTATTATAAGAGATGTTTCTGTTGCTTTCTCGTGAGATGAGCTTAGTCACCATTGAATAAGATTTACGTTTTTATTTAAAGGAGCTTAATCACCATTAACTAATAATTTTTCTCTCAATTTGGCAAATAACGAATAAAATTGGTAGAAAGGCGATAGAACTGAAAGAATATGACTGAAGGGGAAAGTACTTGGGTTTTTACTTAGTCGGTGGCTGTTGAGTACGAAGGTAGTGCTATCCTCATCTAGCACTTCTCTCCTTATTCCCCTAAGTCCACCAGCTGACGGTTAACAGACTCATCGTTCCGCTTCTTTTTTCATCGAGCTAGAGTCCATTATCCCTTAGTTTTCTAGTCCAGTGCTGGTCTTGAATGACATTCATCACATTTCTGTGATGGATTTTCGTTGATAAACATTTTTATTTATATCCTTATCCTTTAATACTAGACTTCCTTCTTTTTCTGAAATTTATCTCGTTTTCTTATTTTTTGTCAGCCACGTAAACCGTTATTCGTACGCCTTATAAGACTCTACTAGCTATACTCCTATTATCCCAAATTGTGGCCTAACTAAGGGAGCTGCTGGCACAAAATTCAGATATAGTTCAAGAAAATTTTTCGCATAATATTTTCATCTTTATAAATACGTTACAGGAAACCTTTGTTGGTGCAGCTTTCTGAATATCAAAATACAAAATTATTTTATACTTTAAACGTTCTCTTGAATCCTGTACCTGTGGTTGCTTACATACGATGATTCTGCTTTGTTCGAAGCAGTCTTGCTTACGCTTTTACATGATTCACCTACTCATTATGCTGCTTAATGCCACTAAAGGAAAAACCTGTTTTACAATTAATTAAAAACGTCAATACACGCCTGTATACCTGTGCATCTGATAAATATCAGATCTAGGGAACACACACTCTTTGTATGTAGCCTCAACGAAGAATAGAGATCCGTAATAGAGGCCTTTTCACCTGTCCTACATGAATTTATTTTTTATATAATGTCTTTAGTCATAAAAGTCCTCCAATCTTTTAATGTCCAGTGTTTGCTTATCATTCTATTATATAAATTTCTACGTAAATATATAAGTTATCACAAAATTGAGAAACAAATCAACACTTTTGTAAAATATTATTTATTACCAACATTCTACTTTGAGTATATTTTGTGTAAACACAAAGAATGTGTGCTTTCCACAACGTGAGATTGACTATCAAATTTGTGCTCAACTGGCACGCTTGATGCTATATCAAGGAACTGAACTCAGGTATAGTTCAGTTGAATGTACATATTTTATATTTATATTTGTTTCTTCTGTGCTTACCGCGTTCAGCTTGAGAAATTGGAACAACAATAATATAAACTAATTAATTTTCTAATATATCTCGAATCTTTAAGAAATATTTAGAACTAATTTTCTATTTCTTTTAGCTTTACGCTGTATCCCACATGGAGCAAAATAGGTAGTATAGGTAACTTAGGAACCTAGTGCTAAAGCACTCTGATCCTATTAAGATTTTCGTTCCCCTCTTTCAGCCAAAATCTGCAGGCATTGCGTGTTGAGTGTCTGAACTGCACACCGCGTTTTGCCTCCTTAATAGAGCGAAGAATTGAAAATATTAAATATTTCATTCCCTAGACTGGGAATCGAATTCACAGTCGCATGTTCGTGTCCCTGTGGTACAACTAGCCTCAAGTTATATATACATATATATATATATATATATATATATATATATATATATATATATATATATATATATATATATATATATATCTATACCACATTGTTTATAAAATTTACAGTTTGGTTAATTTCGTATATAAGTTTGGCCAACCAAAGTTATATAGTCACAGTACGTTCTTCTCTAAAGAAAAAATTCTTATGAATCTGTTCTACTCTAAGGAAGAACTCACTGAGACACGGTAATGTCATATAAATTATAAGCACAATACATTTAATTAATTAACCCAGTCGTGGCTTAGGTGCACAAAATATGACCTTAAGCGCGAAAGATTGTGGCTTCGATTCCCACTCGAGGAAATGTGAAAACTATTTAATATTTGCATTTCTTCTCTCTGGTGTCAAGGTAAAGTGTGGCGTTGAGTTCCGCCATTCAACACGCAATGCCTTCAGAATTCAGCTGATAAGGGGGAACGGAGTGTCTTAGCACCATGCTGTGTACGGGATACAGTGTGACGCAAAAAATAATATACACACATTCAATTTAACTAATGTTACTACCACTTTGGAATACGTTTTAGCAATTTTATAACAGCTTTGTTCCGTAGATAAGTGCTGATGACCGTCGGTGTCCCGCTAACTATTGTTATTACACGAACAGCATTAAATTATACCGCGCTAAGTATGTACCTATATACCGTTGGATTAATAGCGATGCGAAATATTCATAATTTCTGTTGTTGGCAATTTAAATGAGGCATTTTGTTAGTTTTATGTCGAGCTGCCATACTTTTGAGTGTTTTAGGATAACACTTGTTGTATGTGACACTTTTTTTTGTAGAAAAAAAAAGTTTTTTTTATTTATATTAACTAACAATTATTATTATTATATATACATATGAAGAATGGAGCCGTCGTGGCGCATTGCTACAAGCGTGTGGCTGTAAACGCGATAGTTGTGCGTTCGATTCCCACTCGGGGGAATGAATTATTATTTATTAATATTTTCATTTCATCGCTCTAGTACAATGCAAAGCGCGGCGTTGAGTTCTACTCTACCTCTTGACACGCAATTCCTCGAAAATTATAAATTATTATTATCAATGAAATACTTATATATGTATATCCTTATAAGATCAAAGATTATGATTTTCTGTTTTACTCGTTTAATTACATATCTAACATCCTTGCCAAAGCGAGCAACACAAAGTGCGTGTTGTTATTTTATTTAAAATGTTATCTTAAAGCTATAAAAATTAACAAATAAATATTATTTTAAATAATATAATATACTATATTAATATTAAATGAATAATTTAAGTATACAGAACATTAAAGGAACTGAATAATATTGAAATGATGTAGATCGCCATTAATTCCGCGTGGTGTCCCTACTTTAGGTCAGTCCGCTGACCCTTCCCGGCTTATAATAACTTAATGTCGTCCAGACAAAACATTGTTTTGCACATTATAACAGCAAAAGTGATAAACTTTTGAATATTTAGGATACTGACATCGATTGAATAAGGTCAACTGAGTAAATATTTTAAACGTTCATGAATATTTTGTGGTTGTGGTTTTAGTGAGGGCAAAATATGTATACGATTTTTCATGTCGTTGTTTTTACTTGTGTTTTTGACAATGGGACCTACGAGTGTAAGCAATGAATCAAATAATAAATCAAATCAGCTTCACGCTGTATCCCGCACACAGCAAGGTAGGTAGAGGGAACCTAGTGTTAAGACACTCCGTTCTTGACTTTGTGCCGAATTCTGGAGGCATTGTGTGTTGAGTGGCAGAGCTCAACGCCGCGCTTAACCTCGACACCAGAGCGAAGAAATGGAAATATAAATTTAATTAAATATTTCTTTTCTTCAAGTGGGGATCGAACCCACAACCAGTCGGTTTTACAGTCACACTTCGTGCCGCTGCGCCACGACTAGCTTCAACAGGCCTGAATAATTTTATGTATTATATTTCCCGTCAAGTTTTGTAGGAGCTCTCCAAATATAATAGAATTTGTTGTTCTAAATATATAAATAATACACTTCATAAATTATCTAGCATTCATAAAATAACAGAAGTTGATTTTTTTTTGCGCGATATTAAGTACATTTTTTTCGTAACTAGATCCCTTATATCTTAATCTTAATTCAAATATTTATCTTTTATTTTTATAAAATGAAATAATGAAAATGTCTCTGGTAATATATAATAACGCCTTTTCCTCTAAAGTTACTTTTAAATTGAGATACTTAAAGTAATTGAGTGCAAATGCGCAATGATATTTAGTTATTAACATTTACGATCTAGTAAAATTGCTGCTTACAAGAAGTACGTGGAAATACAAAAAAGAGATATAAAAAGGAGCTAAACAAGTGTTGCCACTTTATGATAGATATACTAAGGAATTGGTTAAAGATCTACTGTAAAAATATAATTAAAAATAACTAGGATATAACAAAAGCAGCAAATTTGAAAGGGCAAATAGGAAATAAATTATATTGTCGTAGATTTTATTAAATTTAAACAAGAGATGAAAAGTAATAGCACTGATCTACTCTAACATTTTATACCGTTTGCTTTAGGGCATAAAAATCTTAAACTTCAAGGATTTTCTGGGACTTTTGAAAATATTGCCACGTTTACGTAGTACTTACTTACAATAATCTTATTTGATTAATTAACAGCAGTTATTGTATTTAAAAATTGATCCCCCAGTTTATAAAACCTATTCCTCTTCAATTTACATATATTAGCTTCACGCTGTACATATATAATAATATAATTTACATTTAATATTAATTTACATATATAATAATATAATTTACATTTAATATTTAATATTTTTATTTCTTCGCTCCGGTGTCGAGGCAAAGCGCGGCGTTAAATTCCGCCACTCAACCACGTAAAGCCTCCAGAAATTGGCGGAAAGTAGGAATCCGAGTGGCTTAACACTGAGTTCCCTTTGCTTACCCTGCCACAAGCAGGATCCAGCATGAAGCTGTAAAAATACTAATAATACTTGCATACTACAATATCAAACGTTATTATTATTACTGGTACCTAATATTATTATATTATTGTCATTGACATTGTCAGACCATAGTTGGTCATCTCATCAGATGGCCACGATCTTAACATAGAGTTGACATTGTTTGAAAACCTAGCTTAAAAAGACTTTATTAATTACTTAAAATGAAAAATAGTTATTTTTCATATTTTCCATCAAATCAAATCAAATTAGTTTCACGCTGTATCCCGCACACAGCAGGGTAGACAGAGGGAATCTAGTGTTAAGACACTCCGTTCCCCACTTTCCGCCGAGTTCTGGAGTATCGAGTGGCGGAACTCAACGCCGCGCTTTGCCCCGACACCAGAGCGAAGGAATGGAAATATAAATTTAAATAAATATTTCATTTCTCGAGTGGGGTATCGAACCCACACCCAGTTGATTTTACAGTCACACTTAGTGCCCCTACGCCACGACTGGCCACACATATATTCATATTTTATATGTAAATGTAAATATGGTCAATGCCAACACGGATACGTAGTTATGTAGATTTCAAATTTTAGTTTCAACGATTTAGTTAAGTGAGAGCGTAGTCCGTGTCAACTATGTGAATACCTACCGCCTGATACCTTATACCTATATAGTGTCGTAGGCGTAGTACAACTCATCTACATACACTAGTTTCATCCAAAGCAAATTGCTCGGCTAAATAATCATTTCGAGACGATTCGAACATTTAAACGATCCGAGAGCATAAGGTGGCAGCCATTTATTCCTGACCCCTTTCATATAAAATAAAATGGATGAAATGGTTCAATTTATTTGTTTCACATTATATTTACTAATGCGGGTTCAATATATTTTGATATGCTATTTGTATGACCGTGTACGTGATGGTCATGACTTCAATTCTCAACGTACAATATCTTCAAGTAGGGTATCTATAAGTAATTGTGTTTTTATTTTCGTTTCTATATTTTTTGGCTATTTACGGAATAAAAGATATTTTAGAAAAATATATTTTTTAAATCATCCAAAATTTATATGAATTTAGAAACAGTAAAATATTTAAAAACATAATATATGCAATACAGTTATTTTTATGTTTTTAAAAATATATATTTTTTAGGCTTATAAACAAAAGTAATAATTTGTTCTTCTTTACTCTATAAATATAATAGGTTTTAGTGACGCAATACTAATCTATATAGACTCGGTCCGACCTCAACTACATTAGTAAATTACACCCTTGAGAAGTCGCAGCGGGACTCCAGCATTTCATTTTATTAGAACAGCTTTATACCTATAAGGTAAATATAAATACCATCCCAGAGTACCCTTCACAGCAAACTATTTTAAAGTGATTAAATTGCTGGCCTAAAATTTCTAAATTGTGAGAAAAATAGAAATAGAATAGAAGAAAAATATGTCCAAATGACTGTATTGTATGTTTTTTTGTTTTGGTTTTGGTCTTTAAATTATAAATAATCATGACTGTATGTTAAAAATATATATGGATACAATTTATAGCATTTTAATAGAAGAAATAGGAAATGATTGCATCGTTGTAAGATTTTTAATTATTATACATATAAAATATTTTTAAGAAGTTTTTCATATATATATAATTATAGTTTTTTTGAAAGAAATGAAGAAAGGACGGAATGCAAGACACAACAATGTAAATGGTAAGAAATTAGGACAAGTGAATGAAGTGGTATACTTGGGAAGTATGTTCAGTAGAGATGGAAGATACGAGATGGTTGATGAAAAGCATATTGCCGCCGTTAATAGGAACTATCATTAACGGAGCCTTAGTTGCATTGATATGACGGCGAAGCGTCAGCACAGCTTCACGTTTGGCCGTACGCAATGCAGTGTTGGTACCAACGCTGTTATACGGCAGCGTAACGTGGGTATTACAGAAGAAGAATGAAAGAAAGATGAATACTGTGGAGTTGCGATCTCTTCGTAGGATATGCGGAGTCAGCTTAGCTGATCGAATCCGCAATGAAGAGATACACAGCATGTCAGGTACTAGCGAGAATGTCACGTGTAGAGAACGTAGCGTTAGATGCTCCGTTCTCTCTGACTACTCCGCTAGGGATACAGCGTGAAGCTAAGTTAAGTTAATTTTCCTATACCTTTGGTGTAGAGCAGTGGTTCCCAACCAGTGGTCCGCGGACCACCAGTGGTCCGCAGAAGCATAAATATGGTCCGCGAACGATTTTAATCAGGCACGTTAGGAGTAAAAGCCAGACGTGTAGAAATAGCTCTATCGATTCTAATAACTATTTCAATTCGTTAACAGTTCCATAAGTAAAGTAGCTAGCCATAAATTAATTATGAACATACTTTATATCATAGATTCCTTTTATATGAATTTTGTTTTATTGAGGCCAGTCGTGGAGGAGGGGCACAAGTGTGTGACTTTAAACGCGACTGGTTGTGGGTTCGATCCCACTCGAGAAAACGAAATATTTGTTTAAATTTATATTTTCATTGCTTCGCTCTGGTGAAGCGCTATAGCGGTTTTTGTGAACTACGCTATTTAATAATATTCTATATTTTCAATTATGGAGTGAAATTAAATTTCCAAAATTTTGTGGAATAATTGTCCAAATTTATTTACACTTTAAGAAGATACACAAGAGAATAATTTTACACACTCACAGAAGGAAATAAAGAAATTTAAAGAAATAGTAAAAGAAACAGATAAGCGAAACAGATACGTATTAGCAAGAAGATAAGGCTTNTATATATATATATATATATATATATATATATATATATATATATATATATATATATATATATATATATATATATATATATATATATATATATATATATATATATATATATATATATATATATATATATATATATATATATATATATATATATATATATATATATATATATATATATATATATATATATATATATATATATATATATATATATATATATATATATATATATATATATATATATATATATATATATATATATATATATATATATATATATATATATATATATATATATATATATATATATATATATATATATATATATATATATATATATATATATATATATATATATATATATATATATATATATATATATATATATATATATATATATATATATATATATATATATATATATATATATATATATATATATATATATATATATATATATATATATATATATATATATATATATATATATATATATATATATATATATATATATATATATATATATATATATATATATATATATATATATATATATATATATATATATATATATATATATATATATATATATATATATATATATATATATATATATATATATATATATATATATATATATATATATATATATATATATATATATATATATATATATATATATATATATATATATATATATATATATATATATATATATATATATATATATATATATATATATATATATATATATATATATATATATATATATATATATATATATATATATATATATATATATATATATATATATATATATATATATATATATATATATATATATATATATATATATATATATATATATATATATATATATATATATATATATATATATATATATATATATATATATATATATATATATATATATATATATATATATATATATATATATATATATATATATATATATATATATATATATATATATATATATATATATATATATATATATATATATATATATATATATATATATATATATATATATATATATATATATATATATATATATATATATATATATATATATATATATATATATATATATATATATATATATATATATATATATATATATATATATATATATATATATATATATATATATATATATATATATATATATATATATATATATATATATATATATATATATATATGTGTATATTTCAGTGTTCAAGAAATTTATATCGTTTGTGCTTTTGTGCCAAATACTACAATAAAACAACGGAATGTCACAGATTAGTTTGCTATTTTTATTAAACAAATTATTTAAATGTTCACTTCCACTTTTCAAAGAAGACTTGTTGTGTTACTTAAATTTTATTTTGAATGTTTGTGTAACATCGAATGTGTTTAAAGCTTCATGTAATTCATGCAGAAGATTGTGATCGTTATAGAATGTAATAGATCTTATTTATTGAAGAGTATCATAGCGATATGGTACCTACACCGTAACGTAATTCGTTCACTTGCTCTGAAAATATATATCAAGTACTTTTTTTTTTGAGGCCAAGGTTGAGGGTTGAGATTTTTTTTTCATTTCCCACTGTGGGAATCTAACCCACAACTTGTCGCGTTTATAGTCACACATTGTGCCTCTGTGCCACGAAAGTTGGGAACGGAGGTTTCCTCCGTTCGGAGGGAGTTTTCCTCTGCCTACCCTGCTATATACAATATACAGCGTGAAGCAAAAATAAAAATAAGTAAAAAAATTGCCTAAATGTTTGGGCTGCGCTCTTAATTTTTTCTTCGAAGTAGGTCACAAATAATCATTCCATTTCATTTGACTGGTATAAATCATTGATCGAAATAATGATATAATCATTGTTGTAAATCGAAATAACATTAAAAGACTAATTATTTTTTATTTAAAAATTAAATGATAACCATGGAGGATTATAGCTGTGATAAAAAAAAACTGTGAATTTTGTCACCCCATGCTTTAAATGGAGGATTTTCATGTAGAATAATCTGAAAAGGGTCTAACCCGATAAGCATGGGAAAACTGTACTGGCTTCTAATGAATAATTTTTAAAATGGCAACACATTTTTTTTTGTCTCTAACATTTACAGTAAGGTACCTCTATAATTCATAGGAGTAACAACCCTAACGTTTTATTTTCTCGGAACCTATTGAAGATATCTTCTTAAAATTTAAACATATAGCTATCTATAAGTTTATTATTATATATATTTTTGGAAAGCCATGATTTGGAAAATAAAAAAATTTTTGGGGGCGCTTTTATATAGCATCCCGTAAATTAACATCTACTAAAGTTATGTATATATTTATAATGTGTATATTAGTTAGCTATCTGTCAAGAAGTTACAAAAAAAACTAAGGTATGGTAAATTTAAGTGGTGAATCTGAATCGCATACTGGGGGCTCCGTACCAATTTCTGGATTGTATGTCTACGGGAAGTACAATTGACAAACTTAAGTTTGCACTACAATAATAAATTTTGTAATTATTATTTTTTTCTATGAAATATCTACGAATTGTAACGATTTGTAATTTCTTCTTTATTTGTACTGCAAGTTATTACTTATTGCCAAATTTCATAACTGTAGGTTCACGAGAAGTACCCTGTAAGCTTTGATTCCCTTGCGTGTTCCGAAAATTTGCGGCATGAACGGCTTCAGTTTATTTTTTCACAGCTCAAGGGACAGTAGACTTGAGTTATAAATTTCTTCTCGATACCTCCACGCGTTCCTGAGAAAAAAAATATTATAAAAAGGATGGATGAACAATAAAGTGATCCTATAAGGGCTCTGTTGTTTCCCTTCGAGGAAAATTTAATTACTAAAATCATTAACGATCTACACAAACGATATGGCCAAATATCGTTGGCTAAATCGTCATGCGTTAGGCGTTCAACGATATGGTTGGTATAATATGGCTATATCATAGCCTGGGCAACCCCAGGCGTATCACGATGAGACCAATTTAACTATCGACCGACGACGCGTACTTAAGGCAGAATAAGAATTGTAAAAAGAAAAATAAGATTGACAGTCAATATTATTGCTTTTTAGTCTGTAATAAGTTTCCATGCATGTAATAGGGTATGGCAGAGGGAACCTAGTGTCCGCTCCCCACTTTCCATTGAATACCGGCAATGCGTGTTGGTTGAGTGGCGGAACTCAATACCGCGATTTGCCTCGACACCAGAGCCAAGAAATTAAAATATTAAATAATTCATTTTCTTTAGTGAAATGAAATATTTAATATTTTCTCCAAAATTCGGCGGAAAATGGGGAAAGGAGTGTCTTAACACTAGTCTTCCCCTGCGTACCTTGATGTGAGCAAGATTCAGCGTGAAGCTAAAAAAAATATAAAGTACAAACATTATAAGAACCGCGCAGCCATATCCTGCTCTGGCAAATTCAACGATCAGCCTACGACATATACACTATAATATTTCCACTTATTTATATTTAAGACTGACCTTTTGTTGTAAAAGTACTTTCTTATTATTTAGAGCCAACGTAATTAGCAACGGCCATTGTAAAATAATAAGATCATTAAGTAGTAATTACTCATTAGGTACTTATTGGGTTACACTTGCTTACTATGGTTATATAACTTTTTTTATAATCCTTTAAATTAAACTCTATTTTAATTTAAAGTGTTTTTTTATAAATACTTAATTATTTGTATGTTTTTTTTAACATGGACATTTTAGCTAAAAACTTTAATATATTATGGAAATATACAATTTTATTTTTGTAAAAAATATATAATACGAAAATATTTTTTTAATAATAATTTGAATTTTCGGCATTGAATTCTGCCACTCAATACGCAATGCCTCCAGAATTCGGCAGATAGTGAGAAACGGAGTGCCTTTACCCTCTGCCTACCATGGTACGTGCGGGATACAGTGTGAAGCTGATTTTTTATTTTTTTTATTTTAGTGTAAAATTTTATCTTATATAATATATACGAGTATATTATATTATTATACTTAATACATTTATTATAAACACATACAACTGAATTACAATAGGTATTTTTAATAACTACATTTATAAGCCGTGTTTAAATCGATTTTCCAGCTACATACTATTATGTAAGTCGGGAAATGTCTCCTATTAGAAAACGGAGTGTCTTTACATTAGGTTCCCAGGTTCCCTATGCCTGCCCTACTATGTGCAGAATATAGCGTAAAGCTAAATAAATCCTATTATGTATCTATCTACTATTACACAGTCCGCGTGGCGTAACCTGAGCTTTGAATTTTTGTGAGTCATGACCAAAAGTAGAGCGAAAAAAAAACTTTTAAATATAAAATATTGTATTAGTCATTGTTAATGACAATGAAAAGAAACAAATAAATTACATAAATTTTTCTACACCGGAATTGCGTCCTTATTATTTTCACTCTCGTCTATTGTGTTGATCTTGAACAGCGTTGTGACTACAATTTTTTTCTTTTTTATCTATATGATCACATATATTTTTCTATTATATTGTACATTTATAATTTTTAATAAATTGAATAAAAGAATTTAAAATAAAATTTTAACATGTGAAGTTGCTACCAGTTCTAGAGGTGTGATTACGTCCAACAACCTTATGCGCCGCGCCTCAGGCCTGTAGCCAGAAAGCAATATTAACCTTACAGTATACACTAAGCAAGGGATACGCCGCGCTTCAAGCCCTCGTCACACTTACACTATCTGTGTACACACTAATGTAAAGCTCAGCTTACGCCTCGTGGACTGTACGTGCCTATTGATTGCGTGATGCCTACTAACTTTGACTAACAAAAACATGAACATGGGAAACGATCATCTACTATATTTATGAAAAAATCTATATACATAGTTCTAAATTTTTTTTTCATTACTTGTCAGTAAACTGTACGCTTTTTGTCAGTCGAAAGACTGTCGCAACTACTGGGTTACTCTTTGGGGGTGAAGAAGAGCTGATGCTTTTTATAACTTAGTCGAAAGGATTTCTAGGAACTCCTACGGAAATATAAAAAACGGCACTGTAAGACTTATAGTCCACGCAAAAGAAGTTGATGATTATAATACACAAAGGTCGTATAACTCACAAAAAATATAGATATTAGGTATAAATCTTAAAATTTCTAATTGTGATTACACAGTGGAGCAGCGAAAATTAAATAATTTTTATATAGATCAACATCTTGTGGCCAGAGAAAGTTTCAGCGTGCAATTCGACATCATACGGAGGGAATACAGTTCTCACATCTGTACTGGGCATCTCAGTATCAGCTTGACCCAGTTGATCGATCTCATACAACGTAAAGCCGTTCGAATTGTTGGGGACCCAACGATTTCGCTGTGCTCTACCGCATTTAACATGGGGAGTGTTATGAGGAATTGTTTGACCTGCCACCAAATTTTCTCCTTCTCACTTCCTTCCACTTGTGGAATGGCCTATCTGCGGCAGTGTTTCTACGACTTGGGTACCTTCAAAAAGTGCTATTTCAAAGGACGGCAACGTACCTGTAGCTCCTCTGGTGTTGCACGAGGTCGTGGGCGGCGATGATCACCTACCATCAGGTGACCCGTAACATCGTTGGCCTTGTCTTTTCCATAAAAAAATGTTAAAATAAAATAAATAGCAGGATAGGCAGAGGGAATCTAGTGTAAAGACACTCTGTCTCCCACTTTCCGCCGAAATAAAAAAGTTATCGCATGGTATTCCTTATTTTTCCAATACCTATTCAGAGTTACAAGTACCTACAAGTACATATTGCTAGCCACTTTCAAATTGTACTGACATTATTGAATGCTTATCATTTAAATGTTCGAGTTACTGACCATGTTAAATACTATTCAGAAAAAAAAACTATTTATTAGGAAACCTTAAATGACTATGAGTTGTTACTATATTAAAAATTTACTTTAAAATATACCACAATAATGAATAAAATTGTTCACTTTAAATTTACTTTAAAATATACCACAAAATCAATTTCCACCTCACTGACTCAATATCAAACTATAAAACGTATCGAAAGTCTTCGTTGAATATTCAACAACATCAATATTTGGTAAATTACAGATTTTATTCTAGTGAATTAGTCAATACTAAATTATACCTATAGGTATACCTATTATAACTGTAGATACCTATATCACATATAAACAAACGTAGAATATTGGCGCCAGTTTAGTAGTCTCCCATACTATTTACCGGCAATAAGACAGTTCAAACAACGTGCGGAACGGTCTTCTCATTTCGTATGCAATTTTATTCATTATTTGTAATGTACTTCAATGGAGACGACCCTATATAGATAAATCAGCTTTTAGCTCTCAGTACGTATGTAGATTGACGCTTTCAATGCTCTCGAACGCTAATAATGTGACGTTCAGGAACTCATTTGACTGAAGTAAATAGGAGATCTTTTTATTTTTCTCCGTCTTTCTAAGATACGGTAGAGATATTTGGATTTGGTAGAGATTTTGTCTGTCGGCAATATATGCATGTTTGGTCAAAGGGATCGAAAATGCGCGGTTTATACGCTAATGACTTAGGTTGCGATTTTATTGTGAGATATTAGATATTTCGATATCGAGTGCGTTTGCAAGATTTGTAAATAACATCACCTTTATAATAGGTATTTAATTTTTGTAAAAATAAGTAAAAAGTATGAATATTCGATAGTATTATAAAAAAAATTACAATAATATTCGATTTATTATAATTTCTGAATGTCTAATGACGAGGAGAAACATAAATTATTAAAAAAATATATTTTCTAAAACTAATAAATCTAAAAATAATTAAGAAAGTAACATTTTAATTGACTTTTTTCGTATTTTAACTTTGAAAATATTAAATATATATTTACAATATGTACAAATATAAATATTTCGATCCTATTCTTTTTATGTCACATACAAGGTTTATATTACTTAATCACGGTCAAAACGCTAAAAGCCATATTTTACACAAAACAAATGTAAACGAGTCCAAGCAAGAAGTTACATAACCAAATTAACATCATCGAATTATGTATAATATTTCAAAAATAACAGCAATTCTGTCTTAATAATATATTGGATGACTAAATTTATATTCACATTTTTTTAATTACAATATATTTTTTTTCTATTTACGATAAATAGGTACCTAATGATTTTTTATTAATTTAAATTTAATTTAAATGTATATAATGAAAGATACAGTTTGCTCTACATTAAAACTGTTCCAATGTAATTATTGCTCTATTTATTTATTAAACTTTCATCATAGTCTAGTCAACTTTGCATTTGGTTTAATATATGAAAACTCGATAAGCTTAACCTTTTTTTATGACTCTACCTACGTAAATAAATATTAAAAAATATTATTTAGATTATCAATAATGTATTTAATTATATTAACAATTTAATAAAATATAATCATATACACATTACCAATACTTATAATAATAAAAGAACTTTATAACAGATTTTTATCAACATCGATTTATAAGCAAAGAAAGTATCGACGCCGCACCGATACCATCCTTAATAAAGCTTCAAACAATTCTATACTCGAGGGGTGAAATAGAGCTATTGAATTGAGTGTATTTGTAGAGATGAGGACTTCCTTTGACGTAGTTGAAATAAAATAATTATTTGAAACGCTACATGACTCTACATTACTTATAATTTATACTGTTGTGTATATTCGAAAGCTTATATTAAAAAAAAGATAGGTTTTAAAAAAAAAGAAAATGATTTACACCAAACGTTATAAAACTAATATTATAATTCATAAATATTTAAATAAATTTGTTGTTTTCCATGTCGATATTGAAGTTTAATTCGATAATTATGTTACGTTCACAAAATTGCGTTCACAAAATTGCGTTCACAAATCGTTCAAATTATCTAAATGTAATAGTTGGGACAAAAATAACCATTTGCCTGAACAAATGGGTATAAATTATTTACGCTCTGTGCACTGTACTTAATCCCATCGAAACTAATTAATGCCCTCTAAAACTCAAACGGTTGTTTGACGCGTGATTTGATTATAGTTTTTACATTTATATACTGCCATTTCTCATATTATAGTTTTCAATTTGAATCAATTATAGCATTTTTTTAATAAAAAATATATATAATTATTTATTTTTCTTTGCTATATCAGGGCGTTCGATCACGTGTTAAATAAATCATCAATCGAAGCTATTCAATAAACTGTTATTAGACGATTGTAGAATGTTAAAAGATTTTTAATTAAAAATCGTCCGTTTGCAAGTGAGTGACGGGTGAGACGTGCGACGGTGGCGGGCGCTGCGCGTCGTGTGAGCCGGCGGCCTGCGCTACGCTCACCTATTGGTCGGCCACCGCGGCCCGCCCCAGGGAGGGGGCCACGCACACAAACACGACTCACCTAAGATAATTTATTTTATGTTATACCGTTTGAATATTTTATATTTGTGTGAGTTTTTTGCGTTCAGTGTGAAATATTCGCGCGATAAGAAGAGGGGAACAGATCGATTGGGAACGTTGCGCTTTTTATTTCGACACTCTCGTTTTATTGTAGTAGCTTAATTGTAGTGCATCTTCGGTTTGGCTCTACTTGCTGGATACGTTGACACCCTGTTTGTACTATACGCTTGGTGTTCTTAACAGCTGACAGTCGTGGTCGTATTGTAGTTGCTACGATGTCTATAAGTTATGGCAGTTTTATATTAACTGAGCATATATATATATATATGTAAATAATATCAACAAATTCATTAATATTTATTTAAACTTTAAAACGAGAACAGATATTATAGATATGTTTGGTTTTTTTAGTTGTATTTTTTTTATTTAAAGCAT
The DNA here is from genome assembly GCA_013403705.1 of Heliconius hermathena. Classification (NCBI taxonomy): domain Eukaryota; kingdom Metazoa; phylum Arthropoda; class Insecta; order Lepidoptera; family Nymphalidae; genus Heliconius; species Heliconius hermathena. The sequence continues at coordinate 275,773 of JAAIXJ010000334.1, read as the reverse complement.
TTCAGGTTTATTGTTACAAATTGATGTCGTCTGTGCGTATATTCGTCATAAATAATATTGTAAATTATTGATGTATTGTCTCTTAATTTATAAGGTGTTAACTTTTTGATCTATTGTTGGCCTTCAAATACTATGTAGTGGATATTTTCTGTAATTAATATATTTTTAGTAGGTAGGTACGCTATAAATAATAGCATTTCATAAAAACAAATTTGCCATTTCTTTCATTTTTTATATGTAAACTCATTATTCATTGGTCGATTGTTCGCGGCGCTACTGCAAAAAATATAATGTTTGCGGGCGTTCCAAAATCGAGAATCAAGAGCGTTGCGGGCAACAATTTCTACATAACAGCGTACGCAATATAGACACAGCCGGGACGACCACGCTGGAGAGACCGCTTAATACTGTCACCGCTAACACGCTCCCAACAGTAAAACGACCCCAGTAATATAACCTATCGAGTGCCCAACAAACCACTATGCCCCGGCCTCGACTGTACCTATCCCACTACAGTGATATCGAAAATAAAAATTACAAATGTCGTGGTTACCTTTAATCACATGCAAAGCTATCATTAAGTCGCGAAGCGTCGTGCGTCGTCACTGTTAATTATTACAATATATAAGTATAAAATGAAATAAAAGGGACCGACCGACAGCGGCGTAAAAAATACGAGAAAAGAAAGAGAAGCTTTTAAAAAAGAAAGGAGTGCATCCCCACTTAGCCCCCCGTAACGCCCCCTAGCGGGCGCCACCCATCGCGCCGCAAAAATCGAGAGCGTCGCTGCGGCGCGGCGCGGGGTCAAACGGCGACGCGAGCGTGAAAAGAAGGATCGCTGTGCACATCGGTGTGCGCCTGTGTGCGGAGCGCACGCACACAGCCACGAGCGCGTACAGCGTGTACAGTGTGCGCGTGGAGAGGGACGGCCGCGAGAGAGGGACGGCGGCGCCAATTACTATCACCTGGCGGGCAGCTACCGCATTACCCACTGCCGCCGCGCGCGCGACCACGCGCCGACTCTCCGCGAGCTCCACGCTCCGCCGGATCCGGATACGATCGATCACGTCATGCCCCGGACTCGCCCAGGAATTGTGGAACTGTGAAGTGAGTGACTTCTGTGACCAGAACTTTGTGTGTGAACAATGACTTCCCAGTTCGCCTTCCGTGGATCGCCGCCCAACCAGGTAAATATGCACCACCGTCAGTCAGCTCAGCGACTTCCCATTGTACGATATATGTTTGTGTTGTTGATAAACTTATGGTACGCTCACATCGTTCTCTATTCAATAGTCAATATATATTTTTATTGATGATTCTCCAATGCTTCTAGCTTATTAATATGTGTTTACAGTAATATCAAATATTTTTTTAAATAAATTTAAAAAGTTTTTGGAGTTGTCTTCTTTTGTGCTTAAAGTTTCAAGTTTTAAACTTTTTTGGAAGTGTCTTTCTTTTTTTTTGTTGCAAAATAGCAATGTAGAGTTCGTTAAAATAAAATACCGTCGTAAATCCATACTTTTGTTCGGTTTGTTTTGTACAGTACTCGTGTAATATAGTGATAAAGTTCATATTTTTTTAAAACAGTACGGAATTAAATCAGCCCGTAGGTATTAAAATAAAAATCTTAACATTTATTTGTTGAATTAATGTAATTATTTCATTATAAACAAAAATCTTACTCATCATATGATTTGTTTATTGATAGATTAAATATTCACAATATTGTTTAATATTTTGAATAAATATGTATAGGTCTTGGGTCTTATTAAATTATATTCTCCTAATTTTTGATAATAGCTTGTTAATAAATATAAATTATTAATATAAAAGTGCCGTTTCATCATTTATATAGCTTTTTATATGATCTACAAAAGCATCGTAGAAATTACATAGAAATTAAGCATTAACAATTTTTTTTATTATTAAATAAAAAAAAGTTTTATTGTTTATTTCTGAAACATGACTTTTGTTTGTATATTAAATACTATTTAAAAATACAATAATTTTTATAGTATATTTTATATTTATCCGTAAACATTTTAATTGTGCCGTTATGTTATATAACTCTACATAGAGTTATGAACTAATTATGATTTTATTTAAAGAAGTGCAACTTTGATATATTTTTACGACAAAAAAATTTAAGCGTTTAACTGCGGACGTATTTTTATTTACAATAAATTAAAAAATATATATATATACACACTACAATAATTAAATCTTTTGATATAATATATCTAATCGGTTTCAAAATTATTCCAAAATCAGGTATTGATTTAATAACAACATTTTTATATCTGTAATAATCTGTAATAATAAATGATCTCCTTACTATTAGTGGATACGACAATAACAAAATAAAACTTAAAAACTCTACCATATTTGGAAAATAAACTTATAATGTATTGCAATAAATTGAATAAAAATTATAAATTATATGGTATTCAAATAATAATTTCTAATAAGCAAACGCAAACCGACCAATAACAAACCCAACAAGACGCCCGAATTTTAAAACACCTTTAAAATAACATTTTTTATTTAATCTTGCTGTATTTTAGTAATTTCATTAAAAACTCGTAAAACCTCTATAAATGAATAAACAAGAGTGTCTCTACCTTTTTTGTGAATGAAAAAATATATTTAACATTGAAAGGTTTGATAATATTAAAAGCCGTTACGACTTCGCCTTATCTTTATTTTCATCTTTTGGAGGTTCTTAAGAACAGCCTTAGTTAGCATTTAGTAAGCTTCATTTTGTAATAATATTGTTTTATAGTATGTATAATTATAATTATGTTTATTTAGAATTTTAACGGAAATATTACATCTTTATTTTTAAAGTAATTAACATATTTTTTAGTTTTTATTGTGAATTTACTTGAATAATCTTATATTGATCTAAACATAAAACTGATACAACATAGACACAATATATTATTTAGCAGCATATAAAAATAGTAATTTTCAATATTTATTTTTTCAAAAAAAGAAAAGATAATATATTTTTAAAATAATTATCTTTTCTATAGAATTAAATTTGCGTAAAAATAAATCAGTTTCTTTTGTTCATTATAAAACATAAACGATGTTTCTAGAATATGATTAATATCATTACATATANATTATATATATATATGTATATATGTATGTATATACGTATTTAATGTTGAAACTACTATAGAGTATAATATAATTGGCTTAAAGATTACTATTAACATTAACTGTATGACAATTTATTATACTTTCAAGTTAATTGTTATTCAAATCGTAAATACTTGCTGTCATCATATTTTTATAAACGGTTTAAATTTATAAATCATTATTTAACTTGTTATTTAATATGTGGTATTGTCACTATCACCTACAGTGATGTGCCACTGATAGTGAACACACTAGTCATTAAACTTTTTATGTATAGTGATATGTCACTGTCTTTTATCACTAAGTCTACAATTATATAACAACCAAAGTTATATTTTGAATCACTCCATCACCAAGGCGATATACTCGCTTTCGTTGATAAATGATATATTTAATAATTATTTAATATATTTGCGCGGCGTTGAGTTCTGCCACTCAACACGCAATGCATCTAGAATTCGGCAGAAAGTGGGGAACGGAGTGTCTTAACACTAGGTTCCCTCTGCCTACCCTGCTGTGTGCGCGATACAGCGTGAAGCTGATTTATTTATTTATTTATTTTATTTAATATATTTCTATACTTATTTACAAATTTCTATCACACGTCAACCGCGCCTTATCTTCCTTTATCTTTTCCAAAGTTAGATCACAAATTGTGCTACCTTATATAAATAAAGTCAATCAGAATTATGTTTAATGATTCTTTCTTATCGTTTTTATTGCTTTTACACTAAACTGAAAATGTATAAATCCTGTTTAGACATTAATAGCTTCCTCGATTGTATAATTTCATTTAATTAGTAGTTTACAACTAAAGTGAAATGTATAAATGTTCATATATATTAAAAAAAATACTGGAGATAACAATATTTTTTTTAGACAAACGCGTCGATAACAAATGTTACCGTTTTTCTTTTAACGGACTATGAGTTTTTTGAGTGCATTTAGTTCTTATCAGACTGGGTTTTTTTTTTAAATCTTATAAGTAGTTTAATAGGTAGGTCGTCTTTATATATTAAAATTGAGTTCTGTTAGAATTAACTGATCTTTCGTTTACAATAAATAAAAAGTAACGATGCTATACAACTTAAATAAAACTTTTTTGTTGTAATAATTATTAGGCCTGGGCAGCATATTTGATTTTAAAGACACACACCTCATAAACCATAGTGGTCTGATTAAACTTAAACTATAATTAAATCAGTCTTTAAAAAAAACTTTTAGAAATTTCTATCCATATATAAAAAAGAAACTGGAAAATGTGATGAACAAACATAACAATCTAAGTAAACTATAAGAAATAATGAAATGCCGTCGTAGTAAATACTATATTCAACGTGATAGACATTTTCATTCACATATAGAAATTAAAGATCTGGTAAAATGTTTGACTATATTGCGTGATAATAGTGAATTCGATTTACACTTAGGGAATTATTTATAAATTATTCCAATTGCTGTTCAGGCCAGTCGTAGCGCAGGGGTAAACGTGTTCGACTATAAACGCGACAGGTTGTGGGTTTGATTCTCGCTCGAGGAAATGAAATATTAAATATTTCCATTTCTTCGCTCCAGTTGTTGAGACAAAAGCGCAGCGTTGAATTCCGCTAGTCAACACGCAATGCTACTAATTTATTTTTATTTCGCCGGTTTGGTAAGACGAAGCGAGGCGTTAAGTTGTAACGCGACATGTAATGTCTCAAATTTGAGTAGAAATAGGAGAACTAAGCATCTCGATCTTTGTCTAACTGCTGTAAATAATAATAATGACGAGTAGTAAATGGAAGTAGCATGCCAATAGTCATAAAGTCCACGCAGACAAAGTTGCGAACGGTCACTAGTATTATATAGAAAAATATATTTTTTATTTTAATTTCAAATGTAACACAGGGTAAGTCAAAATGTAGTAAATTAGTCCATTGATAGTGGTTGATTTCAGAAAGATTGCCAGTTATTAACTTTGCGTCATTAAACTTCGGTTATTATTCTCTAGGTTCCCTAGTAGATGGTTCCCAGATTCCTCTTAGTATAGAATTAAAATTGTCAAATTAGTAACATCAACATAAATATTGATGTTGGATTTTGCCAACACGGGTGGGTGAAGATATTTCTCAAGGAAATAATTATAATAAAAAAAATACAATTTTCTTAAATAGGTACTATATTGTTCTCAATTATATAATTACTATATAATTGAGAACTAATTTTATATAATAATAACAAAATTGAAATTGTCGTTTTCTAGAAGTTTATTTTACAATTTTATTTTATATTAAAAGTTAATTCAAATTTCAATTCATAATTGTGGCACTGCGCATTTACTATAGTCTCAGGTTAATAATTAATTGTAAGCTATGGGAAATATAGTTATTTCTTTATACTCTTTTAACTAAAAATCGTAGACATTCTATAAAATAGTTTACTGGTGTAAAAGAAAAATGTATTTGTTATTTATTAAAAATTTAAATTTCAACCCATTGTATGTCGTTTTTATTAATAGTATACTGGCAATTTTCTCAAAGCTATACCAAGCTTGTAATTACTCTATACCACTTAGTTAATGTGAAATCAAAGTGAAATTTATGTTATATATATATATATANATATATAGCATATTGCTTTTGGTTTACAAAATTATTACTTAAAAAAGAAGGTAAAAACCAATATATAATATATAACTCGAAATTTAACTCAATATTTACTGGAAGGAAAACAAAACAAAATAATATTATATATTGGTTTTTACCTTCTTTTTTAAATATAGCTAATTGGTCTATAATGAATTGCAATAATGTAACAGATTTTATGTACATTTTTTAATGTCCGAGTATAACTGTGTATAGTGCTTAATTATTCTGTCGTAAGTGCAAGACGGTGAACAGAGAGACAATGAATATAAATGAACCTATTACACTATCCACTTATCAAAAAAATAGAATAACTTAAGTAACGCCATTTTATTTAAGATTTTTTATAGTAAAAAAAAAATAATTAATTGAACAATACATTTTAACGAAAGCCATTTACTATATAAAATCTGTCCTTGATTTTCTTAACGATATAAAAAAATAATAACATCAATTTCAAAACGAAATATATAGTGGCTATACATAAAGAACACTCACAAATCAAAAAAACAAATCAGCTTCACGCTGTATCCCGCACACAGCAGGATAGGCATAGGGAACCTAGTGTTAAGACACTCCGTTCCCCAGATTCCGCCGAATTCTGGAGGCATTGCGTGTTAAGTGACAGAACTCGACGCCGCGCTTACCTTCAACACCAGAGCGAAGAAATGGAAATATAAATTTAAGTAAATATTTCATCTCCTCGAGTGGGGATCGAACCCACAACCAGCCGGTTTTACAGTCACACTTCGAGCTGCTGCGGCACGATTGGCCTCTCTCTCGAACACTCACAATATTCACAAATCAAAAAAAAAACAGTACTTCAAATCGAAATCAATATAAAACTTATCTACCAATAATATGAATACTTCATTATAATAAGCATATAAACCTTTTTTATCTTAAAGTACAGATATTTAATTTAGTTTCACTTCAGTTTATTTGTACGCGATAGTGGATTATTAATTTTAATATAGACTATCTGGATTGATGATATGACATACGGTGCGTGCACGGCGTGCGGTCAGATTTAGCTATCGTCGATAAGGGACGGAGGGTCCAGAGGGATTATTCTCATTATTTCCTATTTCCAAAGCGTCTAACAGAAAACCATCACTTTGCGGTCTTACGTCTGGCCTTGGGTTTGCGATCAATAATTAAGGTGCCGACAATTGGTTTGGCGGAGCTTATAGTATTTCTCCTGATCTGAAATGTTGACAGTGACTAAATAAACTAATTGACTATAATATAGAAAATGTTTATGCAGCGTACAGTCCGTAAGGTCTAAGCTGAGCTTTGCATTTGTGTGAGTGTTGATATATAATGTAGGTGTGACGTCGTTTACTTGGCCTAAACCAGCTTATACGGTTTTTTTAACAACTAACAAACCTTGTACCTTTATTTTTATAATAACTTATACAAACGCAAGGTTCAGCTTAAGCCTCGCGAACTGTACAATATAAGATTTTATAACATAGGAAGTAATCACAATTAGGATGCCATTTTCAATATATTTACAAAACACAGTAGAGATTTCTTATCTAGGTATACTTAAAAATAATTTTCAACCTAACTTTTACTAAAAATATCGTTAAACAAAATTTGAATAATAAATATTTATAATGAAGGAAGAATACGGATAGAGAAGAAGGCACGCCGCGTAAGAGAGGAGCATAAAGATAAGATAAAGCAAAAACAACAAGCTGCCCCAAAAGATATCAGAGAAAAAGTTCCAACCGAATACCTACATAAAGTTTACAAAATAATTTTTATTTTGTAATTAGTTCAACACGGTATCGGCTACAGTAACCTGAGGCGGTACTAATAAAAGTTAGGCTGATCAAATTTTCTGAAAATCTTGTTTCTATATCGCTATCAGCTATCAAATATCATGTAAAAATACGTCTCGTGTATCGATATTGAGATTTTCTTGTTGTCTGAACTTGGTCCACTTATTATTTTTTGGTCCACTTATTATGGACGGCGCCGTTTATAACATGTAATGGGAAATTTTAATATTAAATATACATAAAAAGCTTTGCTTTTGCTTTACAAAGATATGGAACAGGCAGAGTGAAAATATAATAATAAATAGTAAAGTATATTCCAACAACATTGTTAATGTTCTAATTATATGTTATCCTAAAAATAACTTATACAGAACATAATATTTAATTATCTATAAAAAAATCTACTAACGCTTCGAATTCTAGCGGAGGCACTATCAAATTATGCCATTTTTACTTGGCCCAAGAAATTTCACAATAGATAAAACCGATAATAATATTAAGTAGGAAGTCCATATCAATTGAATAATTTTATTTAATAAATTACCTTACCTTCGGTCGCTTTGGACGGATGTAATTTACCTATCTCTTTTGTTTCCGCTACAGATAGACAAAATATAACTAACATTTTGGATTTCAGTTTGATAATATTATATATAGATATGATTCCATCACCTGTTAAATATGACCAATTAAATGACGGTACTACCACTCGAGGTTATTACGACAATGTGTTGCCGATAAAAACTGTGATATACATATATCATTTGATCTTGAAACGTTTTCTTACTTAAAACAATCTCATAATGTTTCTTTTAGTAATCAGTATATAATAAATAAAGGTTAATTCTGAATTTTAATAAAAAATATACAAAAATTTTGTGCTCATAATTAGTTGTATATCTGGAAAGTTGTTTCGGTTTTAAAAATATGGTTATGTAGTTGTAAAATGGTATTCTTTTCACATGAATTGGTTTTTTTCTTATTTTTATGGAATAATAATAATATAAATATAGATTAAATAATGTATCAAGTAACTAAACCGTGGCGTGTTTTTTAATGAATGTATACAAAAACTTAATTAAAAATAAAATATAAAAAATTGATAATATGTAACAAACACGTACCTACGTAACAAAACACGTTACGATAGTACTAAAACTGTCTTATTGCCTTCACGGTGCGTTTTACTTTGAACACCAAGTAACTATAAGAATGGGCTATAAATTTATATTTAGACTTCATTTTAATATTATACGTTTGTAGAAACTGCGAGTGTAACTGATATTGGGAAAAAATATTCTATGTTTAGTAGATAATTTCTTACAATTTACACAATTTTGAAACTGAATACTTAGTTGTGACGTCACAACTCAGTATTTTATACGCTAGCATCACACTGCAGGCACATTATTCCTTTTAAATACAATTTTAAAGTCAACGGACACAAATCATGGGGTAATTAAGGTCGAATGATTGATAAATTATAAGCCAATCTCCCCTTCGCTATCACACCATATAACTACTGTAAAGATACAATGTTAAATTAAAATGAATCTTATCACCGTGAATTTGAATCCATTTTACCTTATCACCACATCATTGGGGTGGATCTGAATATCTACATTAAGCAGCATCCCGTCTTATCCATTGTTTCCTAACACCGGTTGAATGTGATTGTTTTTATTATTTATTACTTTTTTAATATGACATTTGGCCAAACATTGGCTTTTATGTGCCAACGGTTATCTATTCTCTCGTTGTTTGACTATAATTTGTTATACAATGTTGATCTATATGTATTGTGTGCTAGAAGCTTCTATAGTGGTAGTCTGTCCCTCTTGATGTTAAACATTACATTTCTATGTATAGAAGTAACGCAGTATAGATTTACCATAGTAATATGTGATACAAATTCAATTTAAAAGTAAATTTTGTTTTGTATTGTATTGGATATTTAAATATAAAAATTATATTATAACTAAATAATTTATTGTCTTCTTATCCATAATATAAAGACGTCAAACGGTCAGTATAGGCTTAATTCTGTAAAATCTATAGAAACTATTTTAATACATACATTCGTTGAGGCCAGTCATGGCGCAGTGGTGTGATCATGTGCCTGTAAACGCGACAGGCTGTGGGTTCGATTCGAGCGTGAACTGAAAAAAAAATGTAACGAACCAGCTTCCTTCATTACAAGACGAATTATTTTATACATAAACAAATACTATAAATAATCAGCCACAACTCTGCACGAAAGAAAGTTATTCCATCTTAACTACATATAAGCATTAACTAAATATAAAGTTGAACCAAAAGGAATTTTTAAATTAAATAGCATAAGAGGCTAGTTATAAATATTTAAAAAACTAAAATACACACACGGAGAACAATGGGGAGCACGTTTACTTAATTACGTTATTTTTTACTTTTTCAAAACGTTCAAACCCCGGTACTAAAAGGTAAATTACGCGTGAGCAAAGGAGGTCAGAGACGAAGACGGCAAGATTGCTCGCTTATTATGAAGTTGAAAGCTTTTGTTCTTCGTGAATACGAATGGTTTTTTTAGCTTCACGCTGTATCCCGCTTGTAGCAGGGTAAGCAGAGGGAGTCTAGTGCTTAGACACTCCATTTTCCGCCAAATTCTGGAGGCATTGCGTGTTGAGTGTTGGAATACAACGAAACGCTTTGTCTTGACACCAGGGCGAAGATATGGGAATTTTAAATATTTCATTTCCTCGAGTGGCAATCGAATCCAAGACCACTCGGTTGTACAATTACACGCTTGTGCTTCTCCACCACGACTGGCTTCAATACATATGTATTTTTTAATGCGATGGATACACTTTTCCATATTATAGAAATTACCAGCACAGTAAAGATACTTCCTTTCGCCTACAACTCAACATAACATCCATGCGGAACCAAAAATTCCCACGGGAATTTCTAGTTGCATGCATTTCTAGCGTCCTAGATCTGTCTCAGGCTTAATTTGTGATATCAAAACGTATTTTAGGTGATAATACTTATTAAAGTACAAACAATATATTTATCAATATAATCAATATTCTTAGATACTAATCACTAGCCGAATGTGAGACAAGATTGATAAATTAATATAGCCTTCTGGTTTTTATTTTATTTTGACAAAATTTTACTCTGCGAGGTAAAAAAATGTATAAAATATATTTTAATGATATAAAAATAATATAAATTTATATTAAAAAAAAAACTTAATCATAATTATTTTAAGTCTATGTTGTTGTTCACAAACAACATTTAGCGTTTAAATGGAAAAACGCGTATATTTCTCTGGGCGTTAATAAAAATTTATAACTTGGACGCATGCGATAGCATCACAGTGTTTAAATAATTACATTCTAATGTGAAAACGAGCAGTAAACATGAGGGTACATCGATTTTCTTGTATGTGCAAAACAATTCTAATATGATTTCATGGTCTATTGAAAAAACTGAAGGGCTCTCTTCTCTAGGGCATGTGGAGGGAAAACGGTGTTAATACATTCTGTTTCCAATTTTCCGCTGAATTTTGGTAGCATTGCGTGTAGAGCGGCGGAGCTCAACGCCGCACTCTTGCTTTGATACCTGAACGAAGAAACTTTATATTTTTTTATTTCCTCGATTATTCTAGGTATTTCTTATATCAATTTAAATATTACTTAAGTGTAATTTTGTTCTGGGTGTGATTCTAAACACGTACAAACACAATTTGAGAGCCATCTTTATTTTGTTTTCAAAAAAAAAATCTATGTCGATTTTATTTGAATGTTCTATATAAGAGATACATTTTTTTCCTATCATATCTTAACCCACATCACATCAACCTTAAGTCGTAAATAATTAAATTTTATCACAAAATTTAGCACGAGCTGTTTCAGCTTTACCAGTGCTTATAATTATAATGTAAAACTACACATTCTTGTCAATTTGACATTATCTTATTTAATTAAGAAAATCTTTTTATATGTTTGTGTTATTTAGTTTTGGTAAGCAAATTAAATTTAATTAAACTTTTTTTTTCAATACTGAGGAAGCAAATCAAGTATGGATTCATATGAATATCGATGTCGATAAGAGCCCGATTATGGCCGATCTGATAGTTGTTTTGGTTTTTAATTAATTTTCAAAGAGTGTGGCCGAAAGGTGTTGCGTGTCGTGTTACAGAGTACGCCTCGAACTTTCTTTATATAATAATATATAGTAACGGTTTTATTATTATTCATACTGTAGTATCTTTAAATTTACAATATAATATGAGCTTCTAGTGAATATTATTTTTAGTAAAAATATATCCTTTACTGTTTTAGATATTTGTTCTGTATAAATTTCTTTGATTACTACAATAAATTGTAGTATTCGAAATAAAATAAGTATTATAATTAAGTAAAATAAATTTTCAAGATAAATCTATAAAGAAGCTAAAAAATATACGCAATTAGGTTATAAAATCTTATCCACCTAATTTAATTTAACAATCGCTCTGACAAAATATTAGAGGTACGTTTATCTTCTACCAATATCAATATAAACATTGATATGTACTTTAATTCCAAAATGTTTTATAAATAAAAGTTATTTTTCTGTGGTTTTATTCACTTGCCGAGGCCAGTCGTGGCGCAGGGGCACAGAGTGTGACTGTAAAACCGACTATTCGGTTCGATCCCCACTCGAGAAGATGAAATATTTACTTAAATTTATATTTCCATTTCTTCACTCTGGTGTCGAGACAAAGTGCGGCGTTGAGTTCTGCCACTCAACACGCAATGCCTCTAATTCGGCAGAAAGTGGGGAACGGAGTGTCTTAACACTAGGTTCCGTCTGCCTACCCTGCTGTGTGCGGAGATACAGCGTGCGTGAAGCGGACTTAATTTACTTATTTGTAATTAGTATATTCATTAGAGTTTTGAAAAATTTATTTAGATCACCTTGTCTTTAACATTTGACTTTTTGTCAGCATGATCGTACCAAATATTTTTAAATTAAATTTTAAATACGGACAAAATCGAATGCCTAAGCTAGGTAATAAAAAAATCGTAAATAAACGTACTTTATAACATTATAACAATTACAAAAGTCAAAACAACAATTTTAGCTTCCCTAATAAAGTCGTTAAGTGTTGAAGTAAAATGCAGTTACAGTATCATCATCGATATAATCTTGCCTCAACATTCAGACTTTAGAGGGTCACAGATCTTTCAACACCGCTCTGTGAGTCGACACACTATATAATATACCGAAATACACGTGTTTGACAATTAGTAACTCTGTTTCACCCACTGGTGTCACAGAACACGAAGTCGCGGAAGTAATATAATACCTAAATAATACTGAAATCTAAGTTTTCTTTCTGTCTCATATAAAAATAAAATCGATGGATCATTGGAAATTATTCAAAATCTTGAAGCATTATCTAATATCTACATTTATATAAAAATATTATATTATAATAAATTACAATAACTATTGCTAATCTAGTATTTCATAGTCCTGCTATGCCTTTCGGAAATCGCGATTACCTCTTTTTTGATAAGTAGGTACAGAGACCTAGTAAGCCTGACGGTGCGTTCATAGTAAAAAACAATTACACAACTTTCAAAAATAACATTATGTTATTTTATTACATCAATAAATGAAGAAATGACAAAATTAATATTTTCTTTTGTTTATTTTTTGAAAAAATTAAATATTTCTGAGGCCAGTCGTGGCTCAGGGGCACAAAGTATGACTGTAAAACCGACTGGTTGTAGGTCCGATAACCACTCGAGGGAATGAAATATTTATTAACATTTATATTTTCATTTCTTCGTTCTGGTGTCGAGGCAAAGCGCGGCTTTCCGCCATTCAACACGCAACGCCTCCAGAACTCGGCGGAAAGTGGGGAACGGCGTGTCTTAATACTAGGTTCCCTCTGCCTACCCTGCTGTGTGATACAACGTGAAGCGTGAATCTGATTTGAATATTTCTAAGAAATCTTATTGAATGATATATCTAATATCGATACCTAGATAACTGTATATTGTTATTACAGCGAAACAAGTATAAAATATATATGAGAAATATAATCGTAATCGTGTAATCTATAAATAATTTTATGAATTTAATCGATTCGAACAAAGCAAAACTCAGGTCCACAGAAAAGATTAAATTTAAACTATCTTTAAAATCAAATTCTGCTTTGTGCATCGATTGTACAATCTAAGATAAGAAGAACAAACTTCAAAAGAGAACGAAAAACCGTGTTATTAGCGTTATCTACTACTTACGCATTGCAATGTTAATTGAAACCGTTATAACAATCTATAAAATCACAGATTATTATAGATAATGTGATATTGATTTTGTTTGAACTAAATATTATCCTATATCAAACATTAATTACAAGTTTCGGCACCCGATTCTACGCAGATCGATACGAACACTAATTATGAAGTAGATGGATGGATAGATTATCGATGTTATTAGAAAATCTTATCACAGATCATGATAAATTTCAAAAAGCCCTTTTTTTAAATTTGAGCTCATGTAAACAGTTACTGGCACGACCTTTTATTTTTATCAAAAAATAAAAAAATCAGCTTCACGCTGTATCTCGCACACAGCAGGGTAGGCAGAGGGATCGTAGTGGTAAGCCACTCCGTTCTCCACTTTCTGCCGAATTCTGGAGGCATTGCGTGTTGAGTGGCAGAACTCAACGCCACGCTTAACCTCGACACCAGAGCGAAGAAATGGAAATATAAATTTAAATAAATATTTCATCTCCCCTAGTGGGGATTGAACCCACAACCGGTAGGTTTTACAGTGCACACCTCGTGCCGCTGCGCCACGACTGGGATTTATTTTTATCAAAATTATCTAAAATTAAAAATACATCATATAAACATTACGGAAATGCTATAAATAAATTTATCGTTCATCAGTAGCTATTATTATTAATAAGCCATAATTAGACCAAATTTTATTCTAATGTTTGATATTTAGGTGTTGCAAAAGAATGATAATAATTAAAGCTAGTGTCAAGAATCCAATAAATCAATGTCTGCGCGTATAATATTAACACATTTGTTTTTTGATATAATAGATGATTTGAGTAAAATTATTGATGAAGTTGTACGAGAGTTACATATACAAAACAATACAATATAGTTAACATTAAAGAAAGATGAATAGTAACCTAGGAACGGAATCTGCTACTCATCTCATACACGCACTAATCCAGATGGTAGTAATAAAAATACAATTTATAATGGCACTTTCGTGTGCAAATAAGCTTACAATGCTTGAAAACGCAGTTATTTTAGTAATAGTGGTCGATTAGTAGGTAACGACAGGCTGTAATAAAGTACTGGGCCGCACGGGATGTTTTGAATCGGACGCTGTTTAATAGCACCCATATTCGTTACTAATACATACATTTGAACATGTGCTATAATACTTTGATATATGACAAATTGATATAGCTGTGAGTGAATCATTGTAATTAGAATTAGCATCTGTTTTTGAATTGTGTTAGATTTTCTTATATTTAGAGTTAATTCTTGGTAAATTTAGATTTAACTCTAGGTTTAAGTGGCACTTGAAAATATTTTTTGATTTTATGTGTTTATTTCTGGATCTTTTTCTGGATGTTAGTTTTTTTGCTTTCAGAGTATTCTACACATCTATTTAATACAAAAATATTAATAGAAGCAGATTAATTATATTTGTTCTATCTTAACTTTCATTGTTTTCAAATAATTACTGATATACATGAGACCAGTCGTGGCGCAGGGGTATAAATGTATAACTGTAAACGATACTAGCTTTGAGTTCGATCCCCACTTGAGGAAATGAAATATTTATTCAAATTTATATTTTCATTTCTTTGCTCTGGTGTCGAGGCAAAGCGCGGCGTTGACTTTCGCCATTCACAACGCAATTCCTCCAAAATTTGGCGGAAAATAAGGAATAAAGTGTCTTAATACTAGATTCCCTCTGTCTACCCTTCTATATGTGGGATACAGCGTGAACGTGATAAAAAATACACATGCTTTTATGCACATTTATGTACACAAGTATTGTCCTAAATCTGTCTAAGGAATGCAACAACGCTATAAAGCTTTTAATATTTGCTACCCATTCCTTTATTACGCGATAAACCTAGCAACATCGAACAAGTTCATTAGAACACATTCGGGGATCAATGATTGATGATTTTCGATCTCTATGGATTTTACCTTTAGTATTATGATAAATATTGTGATAACACTCTTTTAGGTTGTTGTTAATGAAAATAATAACCTAGTATTGTTTATTATATTTTATTTTTGCTCTTATGATAGGTATATATTTGTGATTTAAAATGTAAATTATATTTTTTTCAGTTCCGTACCTCAAAAGGAAAAAACGGAACTAACATCAAAGGTTAGGTCTACGGTCTCTAAGAGCACATAAAAAATCAAGCTTCTTAGTCAACGCAATCAAAAGATGCGAGCATTTATGCATCGTTACAAAATACAGCAGTATTTTGTACGAAATTGGCCGAGTAATCAAAACCTATAGGGTATTTCCTGTGGATCTATTATATAATACTATTATGAAATGTGGCACGAAGTGAGAACTTACAATATAAATTGAGTAAAAATCCGAAAAGTCAAAATTTATAAATAAATGATGTGAAATAAATATTATAATCATAAACTAATATTTCTACTTCGATTCATACAATATCAGTGCATACGCTCGCAAATTTAAATTTCTGAACTTTTATAAGATGTCCTATTTCTTGACCCACAATCCTGAAATCAATATGGAACCCTCGATGGACCACTTTTTGTAAGTTACTTAAATTTTGGTCAACACGTCACATCTTTACTAAGATATCACAAAAATTGTTACTTCCGTCAGGATAACATTACGCTTTCCCTTTTTGGCTTATTGGGTGGCGATCCCCAACTTTCTCTTAATCGATCAACTTTATAAAAATGTTGTTAGACCACTTATCATATACTAATGACAGATTTAGCAAAGGTACATTCGAACTGAAATAACTTCATTAGAACGTTCCGCACTAATCGAGGATATGATTGATGACATCAATTTCGAAGAGCTTTAAAACATTTGATTTGCTTTAGTGGTATTTGTTTTACATTATGGACGTTATTTATTCTGGCGGATATATTTTAAGCATTTATATTATTTTTCGTTGGTACTAAATTATTTTATTTTATAATTTTTAAATGAAATTAAATATGCAATATCAAGAATGTCCTTTAGCAATTTACATATCATTGCTACAATCATAAAATAGAAACTGAATGGCACGTCACTATTTCCTCTTTCTCTACCACACAAGATCAGCCCATGATAAGTTCGAACAATAAGTATTAAATCTAAGGACATGAGGCGACTCTGGTTGCGAAGAAATCACAATTTTATGAATGACTTGTTTGAATGAGACGCAATAATGTACGCTTCGATTACGTACGGACCCTGAAGGCTTGGTTCCAATGTAATTTAAGCCCTAACTTAACATTTTTTAAGTTCTTTTTTCATTGAAAAATATTCTCCAAGAGATTTTTAACTGTAGGTTTAGCCGATCATGATTCATTTTTGAATGATCCCATTTTTTTTAGTTTACATTAAAACCTATAATAGGTATACGAGCCGACATAAAAGTTTTCCTCTTTTAATAAAACACGTCTTAATAATGTATATCGTTTTACATCACGGCTCACTTGTATAACACGTTCTCAATTCCATTTTGATTTTCGAGCACGATCTTAAAAATAAAAGAAATATGCAATTATTGTGATGTTTTCTTCGTATAGTGAGTGCTAGCGAGCAGAGCAGGGTGACATGGTAATATTATATAAAAAAAAATATTTCTTAATTATTATATTAATTGTTTTAATTTATAAAATAATTAGGTGTAAAAAATGTCCTTTTCATTTTTAGAACTAAAAGGATCCTTGATTGCACTGTAAGTAATATCATTTTAAAACACATAATAACACAATTTGATCGAAAAAAGAGGCCAGTCGTGGCGCAGGGGCACAAAGTGAGACTGTAAAACCGACTGGTTCGATCCCCACTCGAGGAAACATAATATTTATTTACATTTATATTTTTATTTTTTCGCTCTGGTGTAGAGGCAAAGCGCGGCGTTGAGTTGCGCCACTCAACACGCAATTTCTCCAGAATTAGGCAGAAAGTGGGGAACGGAGTGTCTTAACACTAGGTTCCCTCTGCCTACCCTGCAGTGTGCGGGATACAGCATGAAGCTGATTTATTTATTTATTTTATTTGATCGAAAAAACCACACGTCACGTTATTTTTAACAAACAAAATCATCGAGACCGTAGAAATTGGTCGAATACAAATTAATTAATGGAAACGGTTCACAAAACGCTTAATATAGTGGCTAACCGTTCACAGTTTATCCAAAAGTTGCTTTAAACCGAAGAGTTAAATATTAAACTCGCTGGGGCAGTATTCGAGCAATAAAACGAGGAGTCGCACAATACGCAACCTTAATATCGTGATTTAATACTGTAAAGCTGGAACAAACGCGTCCGTGTTTATTAATTAATGTAGTGGAGTACTAAGATTTTCGCTTAAAGCATTTCCATATGAACACGCTTATGTTTGAAAGTTTATTTAAAAGGTCGCGCTCTTAATTTCATTTTTTTTTTTAAATTTCAGGCTGTATTTCGTGTACCACACTTAGTAGGACAGGCAGAGGATACTTGGGAATCTAGTGTTAGGATACTTCGTTCTCATTAAGACACTTCCGTTTCCTACTTTTCGTCAAGTTCATCAAGGAGGCATTCTGTGTTGAGTGATGGGACTTAGCGCCGCGCTTTGCCTCGTTATTAGAGTAAGGAAAAGAAAATATGAAATATATCATTCCCCCTAGTTAGTAGTAGTGGACGGTTCCGAACCCGCAACCGTCGCGTTTATCATCACACCCAAGTGCCATCGGGCCACAACGGCATGTAGGATAATTTCAACATCACGTATGTTTAAATGCTAGGATATTAACTTTCTTTATAGGCAGAAATTACTTGGATCATCCATATCTTACCGTTACAAACCATGTGAGAAGCTTTTAACTGAATTTATTATACCGCCATTATATCCATTCAAATCGTTTCCCACACCAAATGTTTGAACCAAAAGAAATTACTTGTTTTTAATATTAACACGTTCATGAGAAGGCCATCAAAATACGGTTTATAGTTTCTAAGATCTTATCGAACTATAAATCTACAAACTTCCTAATTATGCTTGAAAGCCCTAAAACAGCGATTAAATATAAAAAAAGGCTTCGTGAACGTGAACCGACCGACGTTTTGATAAATATGCATTATTACCACTACACTATTATTACACACTTATCTTCACATTAGAATATTCTCCTGTTTATTTATCCTTAATTCGTCTTAATTAGGAAAGGTGTGAATATATTTTGAATCGCTTTGTTAAGGGTGGCCATCTTAGAGTTGTATCACTAGAAGTGATATGCGGCTGTCTTACGTATAGTGAGATAGTGTCATACAAATATTATAAAAATATCTTAACTACAATATTATCCGCTTTCGATATAAGTAAATTAATATAACTTTATATACATTGAAAATATTTCAAGATTATATTGATGAGTTTTGTTTTATTTTATTAAAAACACATAACATATTTTTACACAGCCATATTTTTTTTATTAAATATAGCAAATAATAAAGTAATCTATTAAAGCTGATATAACATTATTGTAATTCCAATACGTCAAATACATTAGATTCACAATAACAGCATATCAATAAAATGGATGTTGAAGAAGCAGAAGCGGTTCGTATCGCGGCTCGCGGGTGATAGCGAACGGTGGCCGTGCCGTATCTGTAAAACCTATTATCTGAACTAGATTAGAGTAAGCGTCAATCTCAGAAGCTACCGGTTCAAATTGATAAAAAAAAAACATTGAAGGTACAGGACTTGGAGAAGTACCCGCGGTCAGGGTCACTTCGTACGTGTAAAATTATTCAATTATTATTTCCATTTGATTTGAAAGTTAGTAAAATATTTTTTTAATCCCTATATCTAAGCAAATGTTTTAAATATAAATAAAAAAAACCTATAATGTAAGTATCCCAAGCGGCAAAAAAGATAGATACTACAGCTGAATATTTTTTGTATCTCCATACATACTTGAAACCATTTTTAGTTTATTTTAATCTGTGTCGTTTTATCGGACGGTATATCTTGGCAGTATGCGGCAGGTCGAAATACGTAATATAAACGGAACTGGTAATCGTCCAATTAAAAATACAATTTTATGTAAATAAAGGATAGAATAAACGAAAGGTGTACGGGAGATTGTTGAACTCTAAATTGATGGTTAGAACGATGGGTGCGAATTCGCCTGGCATGCATTTAAAAATGTTAAATTTATATCTTTATTTCGCGTATTAATCGAGATCTTGAGGAGATTTTGTTAAATTATTTTATTTTGTTGTAAAATAAGAGAAAAATTAAAGATTACATTTTTTTGAAATCGTAAAGTTTGTCTTTTAGATGACGTTTATTAACGATATATACTAATTTAATCTATCGCATTCGAATTATTTTTTTTCTATAATCTTTTGTATTTAGGGCCTCTCCGTAGTAGCACAATCAAATAAATTCATAATGAAAACGTAATTTATTTTTCTAATGTTAAAACTTCCAATTAAACTTAACCTGACGTCTTGGTGTAGTAGAATATGATCTAAATCTATAAACGCAATGGTTCGATTCCGATTTGCAGGAACGATTATATTTAAATAATTACTATAACTTGAATGGAAAACTGTTTAACAGAGAAGATTGACACTACATCCCTTCCATGAAGCTGCACAAACTTAAAAAACGATACAAGACAGAAACAAAGCCATTATAACAAAATTATAAACTATACAGATTCTTATATCACATATAATTATAATTAATTAACACTCCAAACTGTTGTAAAACGAACACTTACTTACGTAACCGACAATACCGTAAATTACACGACTACGATGTAAATTACATGATATGCATTAGGTCATTCTTATTAATTCGTATTATCAATGATAAATAGTTGTTCAGCTAATAATAGTCAATTAGTTCCTTAGTTACGGTCGAAGAACACGACGTACCTACAATAGATACATACAGATATAGGTATCGATCGTCATCTTTTTTTGGTTTTTAGATAAAATTTGAAACGCAATTGTAGCCCGTAATTAGTAAAACATAAAGAATCTTGGCATAAATGATATATTTCACTAATAAAATATTGTTTTTTATTAATTAGAACATCTATGTATATATTTGTGTGAATGTGTGTGTGTATGTGTTTGTTAATAAAAAAATACTTATAGTACTTTTTCACATATAAAGAATATCACACAAGGCGTCGCTTCACTATCTATCAATTTAGGTTTAAGATAAGTAAGAATATATTGGCAAATTTCTACTAAAAAACTACAGTCAACTTTAAAAGCTATTCTGGTATAATACTTTCATACTTTCAGTAAATTACATATTCTAAACATAAACATTTGACACACGACACGTCGGCTTCCAAACGACGGTTTATTATTTTGTAGCATTAGAAGAATATGTAATACAATTACGTTTGCGTGACGTTTCTACATTAATTAGATACATTATTTTGAGCTATAAACTTTTATCTACAATACATTAATTGCAAATTATCAAGAAATATACGATTTTTTTACTACTATAATGTACTCAGGCCAGTCGTGGCGCAGGGGCGCAAAGTGTGACTGTAAATCGATTGGTTGTGGGTTCAATACCCACTCGAGGAGATTGAATATTTACTTAAATTTATATTTCCATTTCTTCGCTCTGGTGTTGAGGCAAAACGCGGCGTTGAGTTCTGCCACTCAACACGCAATGCCTCCAGAATTCGGCAGAAAGTGGGAAACAGAGTGTCTTAACACTAGGTTCCCTCTGCCTACCTGCTGCGTGCGGGATACAGCGTGAAGCTGATTTATTTATAATGTACTCGTATGTATGAGTGTATGTACTTATGTATGGAACAAAATATTTCTTTATTTGCCTTGGCTATTTCACTTCGGTTTCCGCGAAGTAGCCTCTTATTTGTTACATAATAATCCACATCTGTTTTTAGTTAAATAGTCTCTATTTCCTTATCTCTTATCATTGTTTATTTACTTTGTAATATAATAATTTTGTTTATTCAAAAGTTATTATGTTATTCATTCAAATATATATTTTTTTACCTATCGGTAAAAAAAATTACATTTATCTTCAATCTAAATTGAAAAATAAAACTTATATTGTTTATTGTAAATATATTTTGTGTTTCCTCATTAATTTATGCCTTATTAAAACAGTTTTTTTTCAATATAGAAGCAATTATTATTCCTAAATTAATGATATTAAGTTGTCATCTAATATTAATAAGAAATCCGTAATTTCGTACCTTCGTCTAAGACAAAATATTCTTTTATTATTTTACTGTGACTATTTTGCTTTCTCCTCTGTGGAATATATATAAAATTTAAGTAGCACTTTCTGACAAATATATAGAATATATTATCAAGTATATTAATAGAGGCCAGTCGTGGTCGTGCAGCGGCACAAAGTGTGAAGTAAAATCGACTGGTTGTGAGTTCGATCCCCGCTCGAGGAAATGAAATATTTATTTACATTTATATTTTCATTTCTTCGCTCTGGTGTCGAAGCAAAGCGCGGCGTTCAGTTGCGCCACTCAACACGCAATGCCCCCCAGAACTCGGCGGAAAGTGGGGAACGGAGTGTCTTAACACTAGGTTCCCTCTGTCTACCCTGCTGCGTGCGGGATTTATTTATTTTTTAAAGTATATTAATAGTTAAGAGATGTTTGGGGTCATCGTTAGACCTTAAAAAGCAAGCAGCCAAAAAGATATCTAAGTGAAGACCTCTGATGGCTGAACTGATGCGATGTGACACTGGCTGGAGAGAACTTACCTATCGTAAATTTAATACTTTAATAATAGGGACCGACTTTAGTAAAAAAGCTATACCTGCTGCACAGCACAGTATATGTCACCACACTTTTTCATCCAAAATCTTGTGTCACTGGAATCGACTTTACAAAATTTTTATACTTTTTTTTCCTTAACATTATTTAATAAATAGATCGACCCCTAGCACGCTCGAATATTCAGTTACAAGGTTTAACACTTAAAAGGGCTTAACGACTATAGCACATCCTGCGGCCAGTAAAAAAAAGGACAAGAAAAAGACCATCGTGTTTGTTTTTTAAAGATGTCTGAGAGAGATAAGGGGCGGCACTTTAATCTGTTTTAAAAGGATGTGATGACAAGTTTTTTGTCAACCTTATCTAATAGTATATATGTGCGTACTAGTTACATTACTATTGATAAAGAATATTATGTTATCTGCCGTTTTGCCATGCCAGTGATGTTGGTGATGATTGTGGACCATCCCGGAGTAAGCGTTGTTTGGATGATATCGAAACAACTTAGTGTTTCTCAAATATCTTCTGAATTTTGAAAGCGAAAGGATAATGTAACATTAGTATATCATTAAAGTATACTAAAATACTCTTTATTTTTAGCTTTTTTATTTAGGCAGAAAAAAAATCTTAATTATTATAACTAACTTCGATCAAATTTATCAAATGAATACTGAAATATTATTTTTTTTTTTCTATTTAAAAAATTGCTCGAAGCTGTGTGTTTTATATATAATAAAATGTAATAATAACAAAATATATTCTGTCATAAAAACAAAACTAACGTTTGCTTTCCATTCACATATAATTTAGATTAATTAAAAATTAAAATTAACCTCTTAACTAATTAAACAACTAAAAATGTTCGCATTGAATACATTAACAATTTTTATAATAAGAATTGTAGAAGTGATTTTTTTTATAGTTAATAAGTAAAGCATGTTGGGTAACGGAACCCAACGCAGTACTTTATCTTGATCAACCCGGAAAAGTTATTGAACCCAAAATTTTTGTCATGCATTTATATGTTTTTTTATCCATAATTTAAAATTAAATTCTGTTAAGTTTCAATTAAGTTTGTCCTTACAAAAGGTAGCCAAAAATTTTTTTTTGTTTTTCTAACAAATAGCACACTTATAAGTTATCGGTTTCCACATTTGTGGAACATTCACTATTCCCTCAAGTGCTTGTTTCCTCGAATTGATACGTTCCTTAAGTGTATACGACAGTGTAGCGTCAACACCAAATGATTAGAACTAAGCATCCACTTAGAGCGTGTCACTAAATCACAAAAATTTTGTTGAATAAAAAACAATTTTAAAAGAAATATTGAAATTATCATTTTTTTTTGTATTTTTATAAATTTTAATTTTGAATCTATTTTCTAATTATTTGGTATTATTTATATATTTACCCCGGTTATACTAAATTAAATACCTCAGACACTACATTCGGATACCGTTATAAACTTTATAGCATTCTCTGGGAGAACGATTCAAAGAAACAACATTACTCTACAATATTTGAATAATGTATTTTATATACTAATTACATTATATACTTATTCTTAGAAAGCGTAACAATCACCTTTAGAAAGTACTCACGTTAGCCTTAATTATATTAACAGCGTATACTTTAATTTAAATAAATGTTACTGCAGAAATTCTAATAGGTTTCAAATGTCAATAAAAAATTACTAAGGTTTTTAACATTGTAAATGGGTTGCCTACTCACACGATACAACATTTATATGAGATTATTTAAGTTTTATTCTCTTTAAAGTTTTTTTATTTTTATATTTGTAATAAAATATTACTATTATAAACTCATTGTTAGTCTTTGCTAAATCCAAGTATATCAACCACCATCACGAAGTATATTTTTTTAAAGTAGCTATGGAAACGCCAAAGATTTTTTTTTCTTTTTTCTCTTTAAATATTATCCGAAGAAATAAAACATTTTGTGGTAAAAACACTTCGTTAATTCCACTCTTACATGCTCATTTAGTATTAGGCAGCTAACTTGGTAAATTAACTTTTTTTTTTGATATAATTAACCAATCAAAATTCATAGCTAACTTATTGACAGTACAAAATTTCGTAACCACAATCTGATATTATTAATATATTACACATATTAATAGTAATTTCCCTCAATTAACGATATAAACTGTTATATTTAGTAAATCAGATGAATCAAGCAAATCAAGATAATTATTGGGAACCTCCGGTTTTAATAACTTTGGAGTTTAGTGATCTGATACGCCCCGCAGCTTAAAGTGATTTCTAATTCATTTAGTTGCACTTCTTTAAAAAAAACATTTATTATTAATAATATAGTGTTATTTTACACATTTTATTAATAGTCTTAAGGTATTTTTGATAAAAAAAAACATTCATAGTAATCGAATTGTTTTTAATATTTAATATATTGTACCTCCATGGTTTATAAAAATATAAATTATAACGCCATGACTTATTCAAACGTATAACGTTTGTTAATTAATAAATTTATGTTTTCTTTTTTTTTTCTGATCCTTATTAATTGAGCAATTACCATAATTAATCGAAGCCGTTGTGGCCACAAGGGTGTGACTCCAAACGCTATTGTTGTGGGTTCGATTCTCGCTCGATTGAATGAATTATTATTTGTATTATTTTCATTTTGCTTCTTTAATACCAAAACTACGCGCAGTGCTGAGTGCCACCATTCAACACATATGCCTCATAACCTACTTACCTATTATATGCGGGATACAGCGGGAACAAAACAAAAAAACATAAATAACTTTATAAATGATTACAAAAGATAAATAACATACATCACCATGTAAAATATCAAATGACTATGTCCGTATATAATGTTACATATTTGTCGGCTTCAGTTTACAATATATATCTAAGCCCTGTAAAGGGGGGTTCTCATGTAGCGGTTTAAAATGGCGGCGAAACCCTACAACGATAATGTAGGTATTCTGTTAGTTCACGTAAATCGTAGGTATCCATTTTGTGTCTAGTTTAACTTCTCAAAGGACAGATGGATGCACAGTAAGATTTCCCTTCAAACTGCCAATATCGAATTAAATTGGTTACAAGATAACTTGTCAGCCAAACCTCACAAAAAGACATAATAAATATTATTTATTTTAATCGGAAATATAATACCAGAGTACGCACAATGGTATTAATACTTCTGTCATATCACGGATGGGATATTTCGGCTTCTAATCCTATTGAGCGCGCACCATTTTTCATTCGAACGACAAATATTTAGAAAGTTATTTATCCACGTATAAATTCGCAGCTCGATGGACTTTGGGTCACGTCTTTGTTCGGACGGATGTTTATACGATTCAGGTAGTTCCTTTGCAATGTTCTGGGTTTATTGTGATTCATAATAAAATATAATCTAATTTTTCATAAAAGGGGGTTTATAACGAGTTAGGGAACGCCCCTAAAGATGACAACTCCAGCACGCTTGGTTAGCGAGGGTAGTTTTTTAACGAGATTGGAGATTGACCGTGAAAGACATGTAATGAATAGATGACGATGTGATTTTGCTATGCGAAGCTATGCGCACGGAGGCCTCCACGCACACGCGAATGAAAAC
Organism: Heliconius hermathena; assembly: GCA_013403705.1. Taxonomy (NCBI): domain Eukaryota; kingdom Metazoa; phylum Arthropoda; class Insecta; order Lepidoptera; family Nymphalidae; genus Heliconius; species Heliconius hermathena. The sequence continues at coordinate 249,572 of JAAIXJ010000334.1, read as the reverse complement.
GCCATAAGGCATTTCAAAATTTACAACTTACAGAGCACGATATCGACAGCATCCACCAGTCCGACGCCGGCGCAGGCTGGGATGAGTGGAGCCGGGGCTAGCACAGCGCGGCCGAGCTCCCCCGGGCGCTGCTGCGACACCGGGCGCCCTATATACCAGGACCCGATCACAGGGCAGACTGTGTGCTCCTGCCAATATGATTTTCTGAACTATCAACGGCTAGCCTCAGGGGTGCCGCTGTCCATGTACAGTGCGCCGTACCCTGATGCAGCTACAGCGGCCGGTATGGCTGCGTACTTCCCAGCCCTAGCCGCTGATCAACCACCCTTTTACGCTAATACAGTAAGTATTAACAATAATCATTAATATAATAAATGTAAGAAATAATAATTTCTTATCTTTTTCGCTATTTATGTATGTAGGTACTATATCAAATTTTTATAGTAGATAACTTACAAATGAAATTTATTAAAATTGATATTTCCAATTTATTAATTCGTTTACAGGTGAGTTAAAGGCAGACTTAATCAACAGTACATTTTTTTTATGTGACGTAACATTATCTCATACTTACATAAATCATATCAGGCACAGCTTACAGGCACAGTTACTTGACAAAGTGCTATAATTATAGTTATTACAAAAAATATTTTATATTATATTTAAAATGCTATCAATTTCATTGCTCTACCGAAGACGTCACATCATAATATATGAAGCATGACAATGTGATTTAAACTCATACAGGCGTGAATAGTTTAAATTAGATTTTTTGGGGTGCACCGTCTCAATAAACCCCTCGGTGGTAACGATATTTAGAAAACATTATACTATTTTTTTGTTCAAGTTAACTTTTGTGTAGTCACTATTTTATATAATACCTATATCTACATCGTATTACAAATATACATTAATTCATTAAATAACTAGAAAATAGTTTAATCTTAAAACAGATAATATATACAAGACATAAAATAATATTCTATTTCATTCATATATAAAAACTTTATTATAAACATACACATACAACTTAATTACATACATAACAGCTATACAAGAACTTATGAATGTATTATTATTAAATACCATTTTTATCGTGATTGTGATTTAATAAAATCTAAGAAATGTCGTAAACCCCGTAGATTTTACTCTGGTTTGTATAAAACAATTTTTTAACTTCAATCTGTACCATTTCAATTGTTCTTGATACTTGTTACTTTATTTTTATAGAAAACTCTTTAAAGTAAATATTTTCATTTTAGTTCAAAATCTCTTTTTAACTTACATTTAATCTCAACTGTTAAGATTTATCAGCACCTCCTTCTATATATTATGTCTATAGGTATGCTATAATATAGGTATTAAGTTATAAAGAACAGGTATTCCTAACTCTAAGGTATAAAGGACAAGATCTGAATTTATATATCCATAAGGATTTAATTTCAAAAGTAAAATTGAACGCATAAATTCCGTCTTAATATTAAATAAATATTTTAATGTATCGTTTTCATATTGTTCCATTAAAATTGTTATTCGACAAAGTAATATATTATCAAACTATAAAACATTTTGATTCCATTCAAACAAGTCTAAAAATCTGAATGAGTTTGGGATCAAACAGGCCTCATATCTCCTAGAAAAACAACAATTTGTTACGACAGTAGATTAATTACAATTTCATTTAAAAGTGAAACGAAATTCCATAACGATACAAGAACATATTCCAATACGACCTCAAACTTAAATTAATCGATTCTAGCACCATACAAGCGTCAAAAGTAGAAAGGATTACGATCTGCAGCGTTGCTACCGCTTTTATTATTCATCCATTCATCCCACAAAAAGGTATTACCTAAAAATAATTAGGGTCCCATGTCAAAACACGTGAGACCGTAAGCATCCTTCACATACTAAGGTAAAGAGTAAGCTGAGTATAAATTAGATTTGTTCTTTTTTTTTAATCCGATGATGTATGGACATTTGTATATTGTTACAAAAAGCTGTTTTCTACTTCACGAGTTTATATCTTAATGCGTTTAACATGTCCCCTAAGATTATTTATTGACTTGATTTGTCCAGTGACTTTACCTGTACTTTTTTACTTTTTGTCTAAAAATATTATTTTCGTAGCTATGTTTGTCTAAATTATGGAAAATAATAAGTAATGATTTAATTGTATAAATTTTTATATATTTATACACTATATAAAGATAAGCTACATATATAAAAATAGAGGGCAGGGGCACAAATTGTGATTGTGTAAACGCGACTGGTTGTGGGTTCGACCTCAAAAAGGTATAAATCGATATTAATTTCTAAACGCTAGGTTCCCTCAGCCTAACCTGTTGTGTGTGGGATACAATATGAAGCTGATATTATAAATATAATCCTACATAGCATCCATCGCATTCCCACTCTAAAATGTTACAGTTAGACACAAAACTTACTAAAACCAGCACTAATACAAATTAACACTAGCATATTTTAACACATTTCTTGATCCGAACCCGGAGCTTTCACGGAACCTTCAAAAACGCCGTGACACTGCGTGATAATGATCGAAACATAAAACTAGCCACGTAATATATGATAGTAAAACTTCTGAGGTGTTAAAAGGTGGGGTCGGGCTTAGATGATTCTATCATTCATTGGGATATGGTCGTTCATCATAGTGTTAAATATATGCATCCGACTTCAATAGCACCCACTTTATTTGAATCTTTTATTTCCACAACGATTTATTACACTTGGCCGTGTTACCTTTATTTGGATTTAAAACGTGAAACATAGTTCTAAATAAACAAACAAAAACAGTTTTTGATTTCTTAAGTTTTGTACTATTTTAGTTGGCTAAGATGTTTTGATATAGGGATGTTATAGAGATCGGTAACCGTAATCGAAATTTTAATGCGAGTTTATCGATTACGTGATCATTCGATAGCAGAAGCTAATAAATCAATCTGCAGAATTTATGTCTGTCTGTCTGACAGTTAGTTTGTTTGTGAATGTTGTCGCCATATTGCAATTTGCTTTTAAGAACAAAATGTATATTAGATAGGTAAAAAGAAACTGACTTTATAAAACATATTAATAAAAAATATTATTGCAGATATATATTAAATGTAAAAAACAAGCACAATTCAGTGTTAAATAAATAATCACATAGTTTAAATGGGCGAAGCTGAGGGTGGGACTCTAGTTCAAAATAATTTTAAGTTCGTATCGATATAATATTCTTCTTACATCACTATCCGTATCTAGATTCAAAATGTCTATATCTGTCCATATCATGCTTGGTTTCCGAGATCTCAGCTTACATCGTAAATATGAATTTCATAATATTAATGTAATTGGAAATTAGATTAATATTATGAAATATTAAAAAACAATATTGTGAAATCGTGTAATGTGGAGAACTTGGCTTCAATTTAACTATTATAATCAGAGATTATATTAATATTTTTTGTTCCTCGTTTTATCGCTAGCGGATTTACCAGATTTCGTACTTTGGAATATTTTCTTTTTTTTTTTTCGTGTGAGGTTAGCGAGACTCAACGTCACATTTTGTCTAATCTGGCCGCGCTGTAAAAAATATGTAAAGATTACTCTTAAGGGTAGCACACTACATTCTAAAAATACTATCTAGCTTCGAACCACGGTATCAATAAGAAAAAAACTTTATTTACTCAGCTTCTCGCGGTATCCCACTTTCTGCCGAATTCTGGAGGCATTACGTGTTGAGTGGCAGAACTCAACGCCGCGCTTTGCCTTGACACCAGAGCGAAGAAATGGAAATATAAATTTAGGTAAATATTTCATCTTCTCGAGTGGGGATCGAACCCACAACTAGCTGGTTTTACAGTCACACTTTGTGCCACTGCGCCACGACTGGCCCCAAATTATTTACTCCTTTAATTATATTACTTGTAAATAAGATATTTGTAGTGAGTGTAATTCTAAGTTACATTTCACGCATGAGAACAACAGGGAAGAGTATTAAAAAGTTTCTTTTATCGTTGGAAATTATTTGTTGTCGGCAACATGGTGGCGTGCGGTGTTAAAAATTAATTACGTTGTATTTCTCACTGCGATTTATATTAAAAATGGTAAGGGTCAATGTGAAGGAAGTATAAGGTTTGCTTGTTAACTACCATTAAGAAATTAGTTTCTTTTTCTGCTTTACTCTGTATCCTGCATATAGCAGAGTAGGAAGAAGAACTCGGAGTATGGGAATCTGGGAACTTAGTATTAAGACACCCCATTCTTACTAGGAAACCTCCGTTTTCTCCGACGAATTCTAGTAGCATCGCGTGTTGAGTGGCGGAACGCCGCGCTTTGCCTAATAACCAGAACGAGGAAATAAAATAATGAGAAATTTATTCCTTATGGAATTAAACCCATTAGACAATGATCATTTGCTAAAGAAAAAAATAATAATTTAATTCTTACCATGTGTACGCAAAATCTTAGTAATCTTAATTAAAGTCTTATTTTACATAGTAGCAACTAATAATATATTTTTACAATAAAATCTTTACGGTCGTGTTGAATTTCTTCAAAAACCACAAATATTTTAATTTTATTGTTATTAAAATATAGTATCTTAACCGTATGCGGGCGTCCTAACCACTTCGCGACTCCGCTTGCGTGTCAACGGAATCGTTCAACGGATTATAAAAGTATTCGTCCTATAAAAATATTCCTATGAACATAATATTAACGTTAATGGTATTATAGAGGAGATCCATTAAACTTATAATGTTGCTTAATAAAGATTACGACCTCCTCATTTTTTTTTGGGATCGCACCTCACTTGCTTTCCTTAATTCGTGTCGAGAGTTGTCTAACTAGTATGTGTTAAATATGATTTGACACCTCTGTCTCTCTATATATATATTTATATAATATACATATATATATAGAGAGAGAGAGAGGTGTGTATTTATATAAAGACGTATCTCTCTTTACATATTTATATAAATATGTATTTATTATACGAAAAAGAAAGAAAATGTCTTATGATCGAGGCGCAGACACAGGAGCACAAGCGACTATAGACGTGACAGGTTGTGGGTCCTATTTCCACTCGAAGAAATGAAATATTTAATTAAAAATATTTGGTGTCGAGTTAAGCGCGGCGTTGAGTTCCGTCACTCAATTCATAATTCCTCCAGAATTAGGCGAAAAAGTCAGGAGCCAAATCTCTTAAATCTTGTCTTCCCTGCTACATGCTGGATGCTGGGTGAAGCTGGTTATTATTAAAAATCTAATATAATAATAGAAAAAGAATCATATGGATAATTTTAAGTGACAGAAAATGCAGAAGTGAATCATACAACCTGACAACAAGTGACAACCTCATTTTTATGATAGTTCTATAATAAAAGAATTTAGAATGCCTTCACATAATAAAATAATACCTGCAGATAGGTACATATTACAGTAGTTAATTATCTTTTATTAAGTTTTTCTATTTTGTGAAGCCTCTGTTCTAAGTAAGAATCTTAAGTAAGTTTGTTGTTTAGCTTCACGCTGTATCCCGCACACAGAAGGGTAGGGAAGAGGGAACCTGCTGTTAATAACCTCCACTCAGTGGCGGAACTTAACGCTGCGCTTTCCCTCGACACCAGAGCGAAGAAATAAAAATATAAATTTAAATATATATTTCATTTCCTCTAGTGGGGATCGAACCCACGTCCAGTCACGTTTACAGTCACACTTTGTGCCCCTGCGCCACGACTGGCCTCTGGTTACTTAGTTAATTACTTTCTAAGTACTCTTTTTGATCATATATGTATACTAAAAACACGCATCCACACAGATTAAAAAAAATATTATAGACCAGAATTCGCATTTACCACAGCCCTACAGATATATTGCGGCTAAGGGATTGCGTAGAGCAGAAAGGTAGAATTATATCAGAATACGATTCAACAAAGGACGAAGAAGCGACTGGCTTACACTGTCGTATTTGAGTAAAATTTATTATAGGATTTTCGAATCGGCCACCAATGAAGATGTAGGACAACAAAATCGCTTGATAGATTTATCTCAACTGACCACATTAAGATGCCCCTTATTTCATATGAAATGTCATAAATTTTTTTCCACGGACGTACCGTGCTTGCTTTTTACATTCACGAGTCCTATTAATAACTTGTGTATACATGAAATTCATCATTATTAATGTCTGGATTCAAAATATATTAAAGATATTATTATTATTTTGCTTTCTCGATGTTGAACTGTTGAATAATAGTGTTGTTCGTACAGAAGTTTGATGTTAGTGTTGTAATCGATAGCCATTTTCATTGGTATTGCCCTCGATAATAATTTATGAAATTTTTAGCTTCCATTCTACGATATGTAAATAGATTAAATTATTATATTAAAAAAATGTATGCCTTTATATCTATAATTAATAATTGCACAAATATTGAGGACTACCAAATATGGAAAAAATGTATGAATAGAAACAAGATTTAAAGTTGTGAAATTAAAATTTGACAATACGCACACACACAAAAAAGGATAGTTATATTATCTTTTGATGCGAATAGACGAAAGACACAAACACACACACATCTCGCGTGCAATAATATGTCTCCACACTCCGTAGTACATACTTGAATAAAAATAAAAGGTATTAGTCAGAAATGATGGATGCCCGAACCTATCTGCAGCCATTAAATAATAATAGTTAAACCGGGGCTGCGACGATCAATCAAAAAATCAATAAGACTGATCAAAGATTTAGTTTAAGCTACCGTGAACTTTAAAAAGGGCATTAAAAATCTAATGCTACGGCTTTTGGGAACACATTTTTGTTTCACTTAAATAAAGATTGTTCCCCATACATATTAATCACGGAGAAAAAAAACTACTTTGAAATTACCTATTAAAAGAAATTAATTTGAACTTTTAACTATATTTTGTATTTTTTGGCGGAAAATAGCGAAATATCGATATTACAATAAAAATAAATAAATCGGTTTCACGCTGTATCCGGCACACAGCAGGGTAGCCAGAGGGAACCTATTGTTAAGACACTCCGTTCTCCACTTTCCGCCGAGTTCTGGAGGCATTGCGTGTTGAGTGGCGAAACTCATCAGAGCGAAGAAATGATATCGATATTGATTTGCATTATTAAATTGGACATGAAAAAAAATAATTTTGTACATATGTACATAAAAATATCATGTACATATAAAATCACAATTAATTTCAAATAAAACATTTAAATCACACAAACCAACGTCAATACAAACAATTTTTTAGTATCGATATGGTTTCATAGTGACAGCTTAAATCCTTTATATTAAGATTATATGTTTGGAACAGGCTGCCGGGATCGAGCTCAAGGAGAATCTGGCTGCCAGTGCGGCTAGCTGGCCTTATCCCACGGTGTACCACCCGTACGACGCCGCCTTCGCTGGGTATCCGTTCAATGGGTAAGTGGATTTACCTTCGGCATATCAATATAATCTACTGTGAAGCCACTGAAGAAGTTATTGTGGTCTTATATCGACATTTAAACTATTGGGAAACTTAAACTATTATAAAATATTATTTATTGTGGACGTTGTTGCGCGGTGGTATAGCCATGTGACTGCTAACGCGACGGTTGTGGATTCGATTCGCGCGTAAGGAATTATTATTATTTATTAATATTTTCGTTTCTTCCGTATTCCATAAAGTAAAACACGAAATTCTCGCCTCGAAAATTCGGCGGAAAGTGCGGAACGGAGTGCCATAACACTAGGTTCGATATGCGTACCCTGTTTTATTCGGGATACAACGTGAAGCTGAAAAAATATACAAAAAACAATTAAAAAGAATATCTAATACCTTATTTCTAAAAAGACGATTAACGCAAGTAAATGCTAACGATGATAAAACATAAAAACTCATATTCATTGATAATTGATAACTTCTACTTACGTGAACATTTGCTTACTAAAAAGAGAACGTGCTTAGCCTTGTAAGCCATTTTTTTATGTAAACCTAATAGATATATATTCTTTAGCGTGGAATATTTCTGTGTTATACCACCTGCTCATAATTTATTTAGAATTATTTGAATATTAGAATACCTGCTACATGTACTTCAACATGCAATGTTTTTAAGCTAAAATTGAGAAAAGAACAGAGTGTCTTGACACTAAATTCTCTATCTACCCTGAAATATACGAGACAAAGTGTCAATCTGAAAAAAAAATAGACACTTAATTCTGCGATAAGATAATTAAAATATTTTAAACGCATCCTAAACGCGATATCATTCGACATAAAAAACGACAATAAGAAGATAAAGAGATCAAGAACGGACTAGAGTTTAAAAATTCAAATAATCAAAGAGCTTAATGCCCCTGAGCCGTACATTCTTAAATGTAGTTACTCGTTAAAAGCTTTCGGAATATACGATGCACTGGACGTTGGTCGATTTGAAATGATTCCGACGAAATAGGATGCTGCTTGGTGAATGAAAAATGGAAAAAAATGAAGCAGACAGGGGTTTAGGATTCAAATTTCTTTTGATTGATCCAGGTTGTTCTTTTGTTATAATTTGTTTTTTTTTTTTTTGAAATATTATGTTAGTAATGTCAGTTTGTATAGTTATCCCTGACTAGATATATTTTAAACTTGAAAAACACGATTTCTATGCATTTTCTCAGGGTCTGACGACAAAATTAACTCCAAATACGTTGTCGATTCTTTTGAAAATATAAAAATAAAACCTAATTGAATCAGCTTCACGCTGTATTCCACCAGCAGGCAGAGGCACAGGAAATATAGTGTTAGCACTCCTATCTCCATTTTCCGCTAAATATTTCGAAGCATTGCGTGCTTAGTGGCGGAACTCAACGTCGGACTTTTGCTTTGATGTCAGAGCGAAGAAATGAAAATATTAACAAATAATAATTCACTCCCTCGAGTGGGTATCGAACCCGCAACCGTCGTGTTATAGTCACACCCATTTACCACGACGACTTACTTTTGAACATATATAGTAAATTAAAAAAAAAATGACGTAAGTTGTAGTAGATAGTGCTACCAGAATTAAGTTTAACTATTATCACATAAATATAACTTTTCAGTTATATTTGTGCGATAAGGGCGGTCTCGTTGTCAGCGATAGCGGCACCTTGTAAGGATTTTTACATGAGTTTCAGTTATTTATGTTGTATCAGTATTTATCAATGTTTATTGTAAGGCTCGAGCACACTGTTGTAGTCTACATATTGTTATTTATTAATATTTAATATATTTTTTAGGATAAATAAATAATTATTAATTATTATTATTGGACAATATTTTTTAAACGTCAGTTTCAAAAATTTTTGAAAATTTCACTCGTACTTTTAGTACAGTTTTAAAAAAACATGGGCACGCCAACTTTCGCACCAAAATATATTTATGAACAAAATAAATAGATTTTTTTTAATATATATATTTCATAGTTACAAGTGTAAAGAAAATATATATATAGTGAATATAGGGAATCGTAACTGTCTCATATGTAAACTATTCATACATTTATTTATAAAACTTAAACTACTTAAAAAAATGATATCTAAAATTATGTTTTATGCTATATATATACATATAATATGTATATATATATATATATATATATATATATATATATATATATATACATGTATTTAATATCATATAATACTTTTCTAAAATATATCATTAAAATTTATAAAAAATAATAGCAAATTTGATTCTTAGATGATTTTTGTAAATATTTAATTTAAGATTTATACAAAATGTTAAAATTTCTCAATTTTAAAACCATTTACGTATTTCAATAAGAATTTCTATTTGAGAAATACTATTGATGATTTCTATAAAATCAATCAATACTGATTTAATCACTTATTACGTACAAAAAATAGAATTTTCTTACTATACTAACCGCGAAGTACAGTGGCGTACAATATACCTTGTAAACATTTTAGTATTTAATAATTTTTTTTAAAATAAGAAATGCAAATCTATTCAAAATGATGTTTGACTGTAAAATGTGGACGGCACTGGACATATTTTTATGAGAAAATAGAAAAGAACTTTGGTCATTTTTGTATGAAAATTTTATTTATTTAACTTGTAGTACGATATGGTTTCTATTTTAGAAACAAAAAAAAGATAACTACTATGTTTAGATTGCAATTTGCATTGCAATTCGTTTAAGGCCAGGTTGGTTGGAGCTCTATGAGGGACGACTACGTTTCGTTACGTTGAAGTAAGTACTATGCACACGTATTCGATGCGCACTGTACATTTTTTGCTATACCTAAGTAATTACGAATAAAGGTCGGCGTCGAGACAATGATCTTGATAGGAAACCAACTAGATATTCTCAAGCTTTATAGATATACTGTTTTTATAACCACAAGAGAAGTATTTTATATAAACGGTAGTTCACAAACACAACGTATTGTTTATCGTAATAAATATGTGTAACTATTGATTTGAATATCCTTTTCATGTGAAAAAGTACCTTAACTCTCTAATTTTCTCAATGCAATAGTTCAAATCTATTCATATTTAAATTTTCATTATGAAAGTAACATTTTTTTTTATTAGTTTAAATGAAGAAAAATATATCAAAATTACAATAAGCTTAATACTTAAAGGAAAAGAAACATATATCTCTAGTTGAAACTTAATAAAGATGTACCAACGGTAAACTAACGAAGGAAGTTACGCTATCCGCTGGAACCTCAATGGACAGTTAAACAATTTGTTATTAAAAAATTATGTCATATTTAATTATAGAAATTAATTTTTAAATGTTACCAATCTGTGTAACTGTGTCATAAAGACGTTATCTCTAGCGCGTTGGTGGTCCAAGTTGGAGACATCAAGAATCTCATTAATGCTTATCGGAGCTCTTATCAGTGCGCTCCTTGTCAATAAAATTCAAATAAATCTAATATTTTTTGGGAAGTTTTGTGACGTATTAGTCGATTTGTTTAGTTTATTTTAATAATAATAAAAATCAGCTTCACGCTGTATCAAGCACACAGCAGAGTAGGCAGAGGGAACTTAGTGTTAAGACACTCCGTTCCCCACTTTCTGCCGAATTCTGGAGGTATTAGTGTTGAGTGGCAGAACTCCAGAGCGAAGAAATGGAAATATAAATTTAAGTAAATATTTCATCTCCTCGAATGGGGATTGAACCCACAACTAATCGGTGCCGCTGCGCCCGTCTGGCCTCAAATAATAATAGTTTATTGTAATAATGTTAGCCTTGTCCAGTATACTAAGATATAAGGATTATACGCTTATAAAACAAGACATAATATGTTCTTTACTTATACCTGTGGCTAGTTTTGTTTAAGATATGAAATTGGTAAAAATGCATTGTTTTGTTCTTTTATAATTTCATAAACTGGTTAAAAATAATGCTAATATTAATGGAATAATAGAAACTAAGCTATTAATAATAATAATAGAATCAGCTCAAAAATATGTATTTATATAAACATTATAAACATCTAAGGCTAAATAATTCACCACATAAAGTCCCATAAATTCTAATCTCAATACCATATAGAGCAATTTAACATTTTGAACTATAACTAAAAAAAACAATAAGAAATATAGATATAAAAAAGCAACACACCTATTAATAATAACCTAAGATCGCTGAAATATATTCTCTAGATAATTGAAACGTCCTTTCTAAATACCATTTAGTAATTAAAGTATGTAAATTGCAAAAGTATCTATGAATTTTTAGCATAGAATACAATTACTATAAACGGTCATAATAACTGTTTTATTGGAAAATATGTCAGGCTACTATTATTTATTAAGAAATATTTATTAATAATATATAGCTCTTTGTTAAATATTGTTTAATATAGAATTTAATTTCGACGTAGCTTGATGAGAACGTATGGCTTAGCGGTCGGAGCGCCTGGTCGGTTTCCAGGAGGCGCGGGTTCAAGTCCCATTACGTTCAAATTTTTATACGTTTTCTAAATAAGTATTTTTCTTTCCTAAGTGTGGTATAACACTATAAAAAAATGTTAAAAATTAAATATTGTTTTTTAATAATTATATTAATAATAAAGTTGCCACCTGTGTATATGCAGTTAATTTGTGAACGCACTTGTCAGTCACGATCATGAACCTCATGTTATCTTATCAGTAAGACGTATTCAATGAACGCTCTCAAAAATTAAAATAATTATTAGTAATTTTTAATTAAGTTGTTTTTTTTTAAATNTGTAACAGTATAAAATATATTTTATATTTCCAGTATTTACTTAAAAATAACATATTTATTTAAAAATATACCTCAACATATAAAAGTTTAAATTATAAATTATCCTACTAACAAACACAACACGAAATCCAACCGATACGTTCCCATTTATTTATCTTTAATTAGTAGTCACGTAAACTACATTTGTTAAATTCACAGATCTCTGTCAGACCGACGCCGCAAACGGTTTCAATACAAAACAACAGTTAAATAAGTGGTTTCGAGTCGGTAATTAATATGGTTTAAAATGGGGGTTGTTACTATGACGGTGTGATAGGCGTCCTGGCAGGTGTGCGGCTATAGCGTCTTAATAATATGATAAGTGTTATTGAATTAACACAGTATAATTTTTTTTTTGTATATTCTTTATGTTAAAGGAGAAGTTGTTTTAGATAATAGTAAGATAAACATCTCTACTTTATAAAATCTGGGATTTAGACTAAATTAAATTATTGTACTAGATTTTTTTAGGTATTTTCGGATTATAATTGATAAGGAATACAAGCAAACGACTGTTATATTGCAGACTTGATAATCTTTTTGTACGTTAAACGATAAGGGAGCAATTTACATGGTATATTATATTGATAGTGTGAATGAGACAAATGATAACGGAGTGTCTTAACCCTCTGCCTATTTCGTTTTCGTAAAGCTAACTACATGTATATATTAATATATTTAATCAAGTTATATATATGTATATGCCATAGTACGTTTTTCTAAATTATAATTACTTCAGTGACAGTTGTCAGGTGATTAAAAATGTGCTATTAAATTGCAAGTAGCATTGAATGGATCTATAGATGCGTCACAAGACGAACTCCTAGGCCGATAGTACCTCTCTATCGTTTGTTCGGCCCTCTCGCTTGCACGCGCGGCACCTGCGAAACGTGACAATGAGTCATTCTTTTTTCGTGCACGTTGTAGGCGTTCATTGATTTATAAGGCGTTAAAACATTATTTAAAACTATATAATAATTAGCTTACACATAATATTTCTTCTTTAACGTAGCTTAGACAATAAATATTTAAAATTTTACTAAAAATATTATTTAAAATTAAGCAAATGACTTTTGTAGTTTTATGATGTAAACCATTCCGAACTAAATGTCTTTTGACTAACATTAATAATATCAGAGTTGAAAATCATGTGTGTATATGAAAATCTGTGAAGCTACACTACAACGGAAAGAAAGAAAGAAATCTCCTGGTTCGGTAATCAGCTTGGGGATCCTACAAGGGTATATTCTTGGTCTTCTCTCTTTTTAATATATATAAATGATTTAACGTATCTAGTTGAAAAGAACCATGAGATAGTATTGTTTGCTGATGACACTCCATTGATTTTCAAAATAAAAAGACGACAAATCGTATATGACGATGTAAGCTCTCGAAAATAGTACATCGGTTCAGTGTTAATAACTTACTATTGAATAGTAAAAAAAGTAAATGTATTATATCTAGAACACATAACACGAAAGTTGTTAAAGCCGATGTACTCTTGAATGGTGAACCCGTAGATCCTGTCGATTCTACAGTATTTCTCGGTATCGCAATAGACTCTAAATTACAGTGAGGACCCGGGAAACGACTCGACTTGTTGACTTCAGCTATTTCCATAGTATTATGTCCTATGGGAGTTTACTTTGGGGTAATGCAGCTGATATTCAACCAATATTTATCCTGCACAAGCGAGCTATTCGTGCAATCTATAACTTTGGCCCTAAAGACTCCTTAAGGCAAAAGATTAAAGAAATTAATATATTGACAGTTGCATATCAATATATTTTTGAAAATGTTATGTATGTTAACAAAAACATTAATAATTTTGCCAAAATTGGTGAAGTTCATAATATTACCACAGACAGACATACAAATACACACATACATACCTACGAGCACACAGATACTGTAAGCTTATAACGAACCCTTCGGGTACTGAAAGACAATGAAAAGGGTGAAGACATTATGATACACACATAACAGGTATGCTTACGAAAAAAATTTACTTCCTGACTTAAATACTGAACAGTATAGTATAAAACATCACAATAAGCCCCCCAATCAACGTCAATAACCAAAGGCCTAGCAATTAGCGTAGCATCGAATGAAGAATGACAGTATCGGACCGAATAGCCGTCCCTCGGCGCTAACCGGTCGATCATTCGCTCTCGTTTGAGCCCGATTGAGCTTGGTTGGACGTCACGTCAGCTCAATCTTAGTTAGCGAAAGTCAAACAAAGCTATCCCAATTTAGTATTCGTTTTAATGGAGATATAAATCGTTGGCGAATAGAATTAGTTTCTGCTGATAAGGGTTGATTATAAGCTTTTCTTTATCAATGTGTACATGAGGGATCCCTCGTCTCTAAATTACATATAATGAAAATTACTGTGGAAGCCACTCGTTTCGTCACTCCTATATTCTAAGCTCTATAAATCTAACGTCACCACCACTAATACACGTTCATTATTATTACGGACATTCGATTACTTTAAAGTTTTCCGAAACAACACATAACACAGAATATTAATTATAAGCAAGTGGCGTACTCTATTCTATGCTTCATAATAAATAATTTGTGTATAATTACTTAGAACATCCCTAGCGACAGTCGCGACTGTGTCCATACGGGGCTCGAACCCGTTACCCGTTGGTCGTCAGCCGCGGCGTGACTGGTATACCAATTCACACTTCCGCTCTGCGGCATAATTACAAACGGAAAATTCAAGTACCGACATAGAAGAAATTCGACGAACTCCTACTTCAAACACATTTAAAAATACATCTTATACGTGACAAAATAAAGTGCAATTTCGCCCGCATTCGACACTTTTGATCCATCAGTGAGACAGCCGTTGTTCGAACAAACATTGGATACGAAAATAATATCTAAACGTAGGTTATAAGGAGTATATTCGAATCCATCCAGTTTAGAAATGGTGATGATGCAAGGCACGTTTCAATCTATTTGGCCCCACCGATCCGATATTGTGCACACAAAGTAACGATTAGTCATAGTAAGTATTTACGACAGGAAGAAATTGCAATTGTTTACTCTTAATGATTATAAATTCGGAAAAAGTTTTTTTATTCTTGAAATTTATCGATAGATTATAAATATATTTTCTGTTTTTCTTTGGAACTTGATATAACTATTCAATATTTGGATTTAGATCTATTGACTGTAACACAATTTACATAAAGGTTTGTTATCAATTGAGGGCGGCACTCAGTTCTGCAATAACAATTTTATCTTTTATGTTTGATTTTCTCTTTATCTTCTTATTTCTATTAATGCATCATTATTGCCAGATGTTTTCCCAGTCAACCTTAAGCTGCAGGTGCTCGATATCATTTAACACGTGAGTACTCGCCATGACAAATCAGACGAGTCCAACCCTTCTACTTTTCTTAGTTCAGAAATTCCTTTGGCCACCTTCCAGCTCCATTTCCAGTATTTTAGAAATCAAGCCATTTCATTTCGATTTTGGATTAACAACAATATTGATTAAATTAATAAAAGTACACTAACACTCTATCTAAAACGGCAAGTTAAATAAAAGTTTGAAAAAGAATATTACATAAATATAGAAGAAGTAAAGATAGAGTCAAAAACCTTATTATATCTAACATTTAGTAAATATTTACTTTGAATTTTGGTTAACAGAATTATGCTGGATTACTGCATACTAAGTAAATATCGTTGAGTTCTGCCGCTCAACACGCAATGCCTCCAGAATTCGACAGAAAGTAGAGAACGGAGTGTCTTAACACTAGGTTCCCTCAGCCAACCCTGTTTTGTGCGGGATACAGTGTGAAGCTGACTATATAATTAGTCATAACTAAATAACAAAGTTACAGTAGCTTCGAAAATTATATGGAATCAAATTATAAAGGTTATCATGTTTCAACAAGTTTAAAAATTTAGATATATGTTAATACTTTTATAAGGCAAATGGATTACAGTAATTTAATATTTTTTTGTTCGCATTTTTGGACAAGTTCGTGCTAATGGATCGAGGTTTGATCCTAAGCCTTAAAGTTTTTGTGTGAAGTTTTTTTTTTCAATAAAATTTTCTACGAAATGACGCTTTTGATATTGCGTGATCGAAATGTGGGAATGGATAACCTATATTGTTATTTAGTGACTGAGTACCTTAAAATTTTAGTAAGCATCTTAGGATTCATTTGCCGCAGGGTCCCGACTATTAACTCTTCTATTTTGCAAAAAAAATTATGCAGACGAGTTTTTTTTTAAATTTATAATAATATTATTTTATTTCACACTTTTAAGTTTATAACTTTGTTATTAGGATTACAAAACGAAATAAAAAGGTTAATTGCTACAATATTATTATTCTATAGGGGTAGTTATAGTGTGGATTTCAACCTAACCTCTTGTTTCACAGTCTACGGTGATGCCATTACACCATCACTGCCACTGCCTTCGCGTAATAAGGATACCAGGATACCAGGCATACCAAATTTTATAAAAAAACATGTTAAAGTACAAATTCATTTAAATCTTTCTTTATCCTAAGCTAGTTCTCTTTTATCACAAATGAGGAATATCCATTTTTATTCTATTATTAAATGATTCACACTTCTTGCATTTTGACAAGAATAGTGTCCGGTTGTAGCTATTGTAAATTTTGATTGTAATATATTTAGCGACATTCAAGGTTAAAAGTTAAATCAAATTATCATAATCTCTATAACGTAACATAAGCCTTATGTATATTATACACTAACAAAGACATAACCTTCTTTGCATCGCGCAGTCAAGTATAAAAAGCAAATTATGCTGATACATTCTATACATACGGTAATTTAACGTCACTTAACGCTGTTAAAACATTTTTTGATGAACATCAAATTTTTGTAATTAAATTGATAATGCTATCAAATATGAATGTAAAAATAATGTATATTTTCATCAATTTGACAATAATTTTCGTACTATTTCACAAATTGTTTATTGAAACAATAATAATAAGTTAAAATATAATAATATTTAACAATCATTTACTTGAAAACCCGACTGGTCGTGGGTTTGATCCCCACTCGAGGAGATGAAATATTTACTTAAATTTATATTTCCATTTCTTCGCTCTGGTGTCGAGGTTAAGCGCGGCGTGGAGTTCTGCCACTCAACACGCAATGCCTCCAGAATTCGGCAGAAAGTGGGGAACGGAGTGTCTTAACACTAGGTTCTCTCTGCCAAACCTGCTGTGTGCGGGATACAGCGTGAAGCTGATTTTTGATTTTAATTTTTAATTTACTTGACAAAAAAAAAACACAAAACGAAACCCGACTATAAGCAATGCGTCATACAAACACGATGTGTGGCGAATGATGTCACTTCGACAGTTAATCGAGGGTACGTGTACAGACAACGATTTACAACGCGAAGAGCCAGTCCTCCCGTGTATTACCGATCCATAGAACAATAAAGAGTGGCGTTGGTTGAATACCAAATACCACACACCGCCACAGTATGCTACCAACGCCGCGTATATTATTAGTACGCTGTACCGCCTCCGGAGTAATTGACCGATCGATAATTTCATTCTAGACGCATTGGCCTCTTCCTCTTTCCTTTTTCCTATCGTTCAGCCAGGGATTGTTTCGTTTGTGTTGGTTATATAATTTTTTTTATTGATATTGGCACTTTGAAATCGGTTTGGTGGTGGATTTTTGCGATGTTTTGAAGTACAGTAGATTTTTTTTTATATAAACTATAATAATTTTCTGGATAATCACGATCTAAAGTGGATAAAATATTCAAAAGCTATTTTACTATTATATTGTAATATTTACATATGTGCTTACAAGTACTTATATTTTGTCATTCCACTCGGTTTTAGAGTAGACCATAAAATGTACTCTTTCTTCTTTTCCACACTGTATCCCGTATATTGCCGGGTAGGCAGAGGGAGCCTAATAAGACAATGCGATCCCCACTTTCCGCTAAATCTTCTAAGCAATTCTGAATAAATGAAAATATTAATAAATAATCATATTAATTAATCCTCCGAGTTGGAATAGAACTCACAACCAACGCAATACAGTCACACGCTTGAGCCCCGACCTTTCCCTCCTCCCACCCCCCCTCTCTCTCACTCAGTGAAAAAGTATAAAAAAAAGACCATAAAATATATAAACACAATTGATATTAATATCACAACCCGCGTCGAATATAGCGTGTAGCGTGAAATTTGCCACCAGCACCATGTAAATTGGTCAGTGGAATCGTGTATGTACCTATCAAATGACATATTAGCGGTCGCGCCTGATCACTGAAAACCTATTAACATAAAAGATAACCGTTACTAGTATATTTAACGTGGTATATGCCAAATTTATATAAATTATATAGAAATATGCTTGTGCGACTCGCTGGGAACGTGATAGGTCGTGGACTCGGCTCCCGTTTGAGGAAATTAATAATTTAATATTTTTTTCTTTTTTGCTCTGGTGCCGAAGAAAGGCGTGGTGTTGAGTTCAGCCACTCAACACGCAATGCCTCCAGAATTCAGCAGAAAGTGGAGAACGGAGTGTCTTAACACTAGGTTCCATTTGCCTACCCTGCTATGTGCGAGATACACCGCGCTTAGCCTCGACACCAGAGCGAAGAAATGGAAATATAAATTTAAGTAAATATTTCATTAAAAGAATTCATTAGAAAAATAAAAAATTGTAGATATACAATATATTATGTATGTACATACATACATATAATTTACGTCAATACGAGTATATGTTAAAGTGTTTTAATTGATAACGCTGTATGAGGTCAAACAATTTTTCTGTTTGAACCTACGACCTGTTATGANTATTAGTTTAGATAGTTTTACTTATACTAAAAAATTAAAATATATTTTTTTCCGCTTTCGTGAGAGAATTGACTAAACAATTCTTCTCTTAATAAAAATCTCTCCCCATGGTATCAAAGGGAACATGCCAAATTTCAATTTTTCATGTCTAGTTTTGGCTGTATGTTGCGTATAAATATTAAATTTATATATTATATTAATGGTACAAATTTATATATTTTAATTGGAATTGGGATTAATTAAATCTATCTTCTGAAATGCACATATTTTTCATATACAAAATAAACTGTATGTATATTATAATATTGTGCGTATCTAGACAAAACTGCATTTTTAATTAATTCTTTTTAAAAAATATTACATCTCATCAATACATATTATTTCTAAGACGTGTTGTCTTAGAAATAATAAAAATGTTACGCACTCGCTAGCGAGGATCGAATCTATAAACAAAAGTAATCATGTTTTTTACCAAAGCAAAAACACATAATAGGATACTACCGATGACTTTAATGTGTAAGTATTTAATTTAATTTACCGTAACACGACCTAACTTTGTAATGACGTGATCTACGATGTTGACACCTTGGTACTTGAAAAGTTTCATACATGGATTCACAAAAAAATTACAAAATATGCTAGACTTTTGAATTAAATTATTCTCTGAACTTTTCTATTTATGTCATAATAGCTTGAATAAAATAAAAAAAATACTTATATAAGTTATATTAAATATTATTTTTTATATTTTATACCTTTTTTTTGATTTATAGAATATGCTAGATTTTTGATTTGTCAAATACTGCCGGGTTGATTTTAATCTGAATCTTAGTATTAAATAACAACTAAATGAGGCCAGTCGTGGCGCAGCGGCACGAGGTGTGACTGTAAAACCGACTGGTTGTGGATTCGATCCCCACTCGAGGAGATGAAATATTTACTTAAATTTATATTATCATTTCCTCGCTCTGGTGTCGAGGTTAAGCGCGCGTTGAGTTCTGCCACTCAACACGCAATGCCTCCAGAATTCGGCAGAAAGTGGAGAACGGAGTGTCTTAACACAAGGTTCCCTCTGCCTACCCTGCTGTGTGCGGGATACAGCGTAAAGCTGATTAAATAACAGCTTACACGGTACCAATGTTGATGGAAAAGTAAGGCTGTCTAACTGTTCTGTTTGTCTAAAGCGAATATGAACGGATGGATGGACGTTTTATCCTATGCCTGCCTAATATATATAGAGATATAGATACACACCTATATCTCTATATTTTATGTACATACTAGCGACCAAAACTCATAACTTTTTTGAGTTGAATCCGAATTTGTCTCTGGAAGAGACGATACGGATTACAGTACTTTATCTATTTATCTATATAATGTTACGGTATATAGACCTTAGTATTTTATAAATAAAAACAAATTTCTAAATAACAGATATCCAATATTAATAAAACAATTCAAAAATAATTTTACTATATCTACAACATACTAAAAAAAATATTTTTCTTATTTTAATTTGTATAAGGCCAGTCATGACGCAGCGGCACGAAATGTGACTGTAAAACCGACTGGTTGTGGGTTCGATTCCCACTCGAGGAGATGANGCAATGCCTCCAGAATTCGGCAGAAAGTGGGGAACGGAGTGTCTTAACACTAGGCTCCCTCTGCCTACCCTGCTGTGTGCGGGATACAGCGTGAAGCTGATAAAAAAAACTTATTTAAAACCAAAATAGAGTAGTGACTTAAGCAACTCTCTACAACAATTACAACATCCAACAAAACACATCTCAATCAATATGTTTCGAAATGTCTTCATAAAATTTAATCAACGGTATTAATATGCTAGTAATAAATGACATGACCTCTGATAGCGGGTGAACCGTGGCTGCGACACTTAATTTTCACAAGTTTATACGTTCCAAATGTGACTACTTGTGAGGTCTGGCGCCCGTCGTGCTGATTGTATACTTATGGAAGAGCATCTAGGAAGATACATAAAAATATATTATGTTTATACGACGTTTAACGCCAAAATCGAAACTACTATTAAATATTTTTTTTGTATAATCTAATATATTAAAATCAAATTAAATCAGCTTCACGCTGTATCCCGTATACAGCAGGGTAGGAAGAGGGAACCTATTGTTAAGACACTCCGTTCTGCCGAATCCTGGAGGCATCCACTTTCTGCCGAATTCTGGAGGCATTGCGTGTTGAGTGGCAGAACTCAACGCCGCGCTCAACCTTGACACCAGAGCGAAGAAGTGGAAATATAAATTTAAGTAAATATTTCATCGCCTCGAGTGGGGATCGAACCCACAACCAGTCGGTTTTACAGTCACACCTCGTGCCACTGCGCCACGACTGGCCTCATAATCAGTATAATCTAATGTAACGTGTTTTTAATGGGAACGGAGTGTCTTTACACTAGGTTAACTTTGCCTACCCTGCAATGTGTGGGATACAGCGTGAAGTAAAAAAATAATAATGTTACCATCTATTTTCTTTTTATACATTCAAAAAATAATGTTTTAAAATTTTAACATCCTCTCTTACAATTCTGTTATAAAAAAATACTAAGTCACTTCACTATTAGATAACTAATGAAACTTTTTAACCAGATTATGAAACTCTTTAACCAGATTAATCGCGTATATTTAGTATACATTTTTGGAAACCCGACGTTTCGAATACTTTTAAGTAGACCACGGTCTCCAGCAAAATCTGGTTTCCAAAAGACAGAAGACGTTAAGAGAAAGAAAACAAGAAAGCAGAAAAAAAACAGTTAAAAGGTCATATAAAATATGTAATAACCGCTAATATCAAAGACCTTCTTATTCAAGTCCTATTTACATCAACCCACAAGGAAATCAAACTTACGACTCACGTTATTGGCTGATGTAGAGACAATAAACGAATAAATACCATAATATATTGAACATAATAAATATATATAACCTTATATTAAATTAGAAGTGCACAAAGCACTTGTACTCTACATTCTTTATCAGAACATAAAGAGTAATAAAAATTTTATTAATATTATAACTTGTTTCGATCAAATGTAGAGTTTGTATGTTGTGTATGTATGAACATGTTATTGTAACATTTATGTTAACTGTTGTTATGCATTTTTTTATCTTGCCATTATAACGAAAACAATGTCAATGATATATAATGATGATTTAACCGCACTTTGCTTTTGTCGGTATTAAAGTTTCTGATTTTTTTATTATTGACTAGTGGGCGCGCGCAGCTTCGCCCGCGTATTTGCACCATTAGGAGTGAACTCTAAAAAAAACCACGAAACACGTGTTCAATAAAATATTTTTAACATTTAAAAAAAATCATACAAACTTTCAACCCCTGTGTCATCCCTTTAGGGTTAAAAATTTTCAAAATCCCTTCTTAGTGGATGTCCAGATTATGAAAATAAACATCTGTTCAAATTTCACGTTTCTAACATTAGCGGTTACGGCTGTGCGTGCGTCTTACCTCAGTCAGTCAGGTACATGTCCTTTTATATATATAGATTACTATTTTTTTTTATGAAAATATTATTTTTAGGGTAGCATAACTGTTTAGCTCAAACGAAAGAAGCTTGTATAGATTCGTTATAGCTATTTGTGTTGCTTCCGTATGTCATAGTCACTTTATACAGCATCTATTAAGTGTTTACAGTTAAATTTTTATAGGTAGATGTATGCTGTAAACCAATCAATAATTTTTATTTTTATTTTATTATACAAATTAATTTCATTTCTTCTTAATTTCAAGTCAAAAAAAACGGATCTTAAACTAAAAAAATACGTATAGGCTTCACATGAAACAGTTGAGAAATCTCTATAGATATTGAGAATTAATAACAGAATAAAAAACATAGTACAGTACCATGTTATTATTCTATCGTTATTATGAATATCATTAAAACATGTTTATTCAATAACAAACAAAACTGAACACATTTATTATAAATTAAAACCATAATTAAAACGTAGATTTTTTTCTACAGCAATTTTTTTTCGTTACACACGAACAGACCGACATTACTTGATAATTTAATATTTTCGCATAAACTAATAGGATGATAAAAACACTATTGTACTTACAATATGAAAAAAAAACCATCAGATTGTACGTGATGGATTATATCGGTATTAAAAATTATAGCAGAGTGCACTGATCGTGTTTTTACAACACTATCTAAGATGGCTACTAAAGCCGGCACGCCACTGCGACGAATCATGCAGAAAATATATAAAATTATTTAAAAAGCTTAACAAATCTCTTAATATGTAAGTGTTGGCTTATAGAAAATAAAGAGCAACTATTAACAAATATTATATAAAATAATCAAAGAACGACAATAAGAAATTTAATTTCAATTACTATGTAGATCATGTGACAATACAACATCATTTTCGTCTACTCTAGGAGTTTAGCACTACTAGGCCTTACATTTTCATGGGAAACAAATATCTCTAAGGCGTAAAATTTTAAATTAAATACCTTCAGTCAATTTGTAATATATTAAAAGAAATTGATTGTTCCCTCTAAAACTATTATCAATCCATTTTTAAAACGTATTTGAAAGAGACATTAGTAACATAATTTCAAGTTATGTTAGATATAGAAAAGAGCCCTGATAGTGAGCCCTTTAAACTTACCATTTATGATGCAAGTCCGAGGCACTGTCTGAGCTCTTCTCCATACAACGTGAGCATCCGCACGGACTGCAACCACGGATTGCTGAATAGTTTCTTTTCATATCATAGAGTTGGTCTGACTATAGAGCCACCAGTGGGTGACAAAACTCATCGTAAACAGAGCTGGAGCAGGTAGATGATAGAGAAAATAGATAATATATTACAATTTACTATCTGTGGAGTAAAAGCCTAATCGTTTTTTGGTCCCTGTGAATGTGAAACAAGGAACCGTTAATGAGATAGATAAGCTTTAAGTCATTGTTGATAAACGGAAAGAGATTAATCGATTGCGAGTCGCGTTGAACACTGTATAACTAAGGTTTTTATATAAGCTTACAAGATTGCATTTGCGCGAAAGTTCAATTTCTAATGATGATAAAATATACATGTAATAACAAAAAAAATAGCTTCACGGTGGTTCCTGCACATAACAGGGTAGAGGGAACCTAGTATTAAGACACTCACTCTATTCGCCACTTTTAGCCTATTTTTTCGAGGCATTACGTGTTGAGTGGCGAAACTCAACGTAAGGCTTTTTCCTTGGTTCTAGAGCGAAAAAATGAAAATATTATTAAATATTAATTACTAATTTTAAAAAAACCAAAATCTTAACCTTTACAGTTTTGGGAAAGTACTTGTAGCTCTAAAACTGCTAATCAGATTTTCATAAAACAAGCCAAGAACTCACTGAACACTGAGATGAACAAGGCTTTCGATTAAAAAAACCGCACTTACATCCGTTCATTCGTTCAGGAGCTACAGACACACTGACAGATCAACCTTATAAATCAACTTCACGCTGTATCCCGCACACAGCAGTGTAGGCAGAGGGAACCTAGTGTTTTAAAACACTCCGTTCCCCACTTTCTGCCGAATGCTATAGGCATTGCGTGTTGAGTGACAGAACTCAACGCCGTACTTAGCCACGACACCAGAGCGAAGAAATGGAAATATAAATTTAAGTAAATATTTCATCTCCTCGAGCAGGGATCGAACCTACAATGTGCTGCTGCGCCACGACTGGCCTCAAACCTTATAATCCTCCTTTTACTCAAAGGTTGTGTATACTCTGACAAACATAAACAAATCAACACTTTTCTCTAAGTTCTATACACAAAGGTCGTACAAGACAAATAGATATAAGTAGATATAAATAAATGTACAATAACCAATAAACTAATATAAAGGCATACCTACCGCAATCCCGCGTTATTATTGTTAAATTAATTAATATAATAATGTATGATAATAATATAAAACTTTATCGTGCCAGGGTCAGATGTGAGAAGAAAAATAATTTTGCCTATCTGTTCACAGACAGCTAGTTGTTCTTGTTACTTCAATGTAAAGGGCATAAGAATTATTGAATTTTTAGAACCGTAGGGCAATATGTTTATCACTTTTAAACTACTGGGTTTTTTTTATATCAAATTTTTTATTAGTGTGAAATGATAATGCCATAAGTAAATATTATTGCGGCCAGTCGTGGCGTTGTGATTGTGACGCGACAGGTTGTGAGTTCGATTCCCACTCGAGTAGATGAAATATTAAATATTTTCGTTTCTTCACTCCGATGTTGAGGCAAAGCCAGGTGTTGAGTTCTGCTACTCAATACGCAGTGGCTCCAGAATACCGCGGATAATGGTCCCCGTTATATATCTTAACACAAGGTACTGTCTGTCTACCCTGCTGTTTGTTTTTTATATATAAAATTATATAAAGCTAACGACTATAATATTTAAAATGTATAAAAGTGATCCCTTTCGACCTGACCCATCCCTTATTAAACATTATAAAATATCAAAGCAACCCTGAACTACAAGAAGCTCCCTTGAAACAAAAAACCGTATGGGTGTCGACAGACCGGTCACGAAAGCGCCGCCCAAGTTGTGATAACGCCCTTATTTTTTGATTGGTCATTTACATACCAAAAATAATACTATTACAATAAGGGGAGGCCTAATTAGTATATTCTGGTGGTACTTCCCGTACCGGCGTGCCACCCCCGCTACCATTTTTTACTAGAAAATCCCCAAAAACCCGAGTTGCGTGATTCTTAAAGTAATAATTATTAGTTTTATCTAACATATTTCCTTTTATTTATTACTTTGTGTTTTATAAAGGTATGTTTGTTTTATTGTTATGGTTAAATATGGTGGTTATGACATACGTATGTAGTATATTAAGAACTAGCTAGATTAGTTGGTTTCGATTATTTTTTATTATAAAAAAGTTATATGCCTTTCATATTCTTGAGGCTATCGTTGAACAGTCATACAGATGTGTGACTGTAAACGCGATGGTAATGGTTCGATTCTCATTCCGGGGAATGAATTATTACTTATTAATTATTTTTATTCCTTAAGCAACAAGGCAAAGCGCGGAATGGGAAAGGGAGTTCCTTAAAAGTAGGTTTCCTCTGCCTCATAATATATGGATACAGTGAGTGAAGCTAAGAAACCTCCAATATTTTATTGGGAAGGCAGAGAATAATGTGTATAGCATAATCATACTCTATTTCCTTCAATCCAATTTTGCCAACCACACCAGCCAATACATTTCCTAAAGCAAAATCTTACTTCATTTCATTAAGTGTGCACTTAATGAAATGACAAAAACTCAATACAAAACTCAACACAAAACTCATAACAGCCGAAGGTTAATTCAAAAATCTGAATATGAAAAATCGTAAACTAAAAATATATTATCTAATATAAACACAAACAAAAAGCTAACTAAAAACTAAAAAGAACCGCACAATACTAATAGATACATAAAAAAAAAACTAAAATTTCGTAGTCGCTAAACACGAAACCCGATCCTACCTTCCTTCCACCAGAAACTGTCACCGACAACTACAAGAAGTTTTCAATTTCATAGGCCGCGTATAATTCTACAGATAGAACCGGCGAAGCGTAATGAACGTTGGTACATCTATTAGAGATATCTTCGTTTTTATATGGGTGCCGGCGATGTTATTGGTTGAATTCAAAATGTACGTAACTCTATACTGCGTCGGCTTACGAGAACTAGGAGGATATTGTTTCACCTTGCTTGTTCGCTTTTCAATGACAATGTTGCTTTGCTAGCGTTCCTGATCGTGTTAATATACGATTTGGTAGTCAAAATTAGTATAGTAAATAAATAAATGAATCGGTTTCACGCTGTATCCACATAGCAGGGTAGACAGAAGGAACATAGTGTTAAGACACTCCGTTACCCGCTTTTCGTCGAATTTTTCAAGGCATTTGAGGCGTGTTGAGTGGCGCAACTCAACGCCAGACATTTTACCGTGATGCTGCTGCAGCGAAGAAATGAAAATATACATTTATATGAATATCTCATTTCCTCGAGTAGGGATCAAACCTACAACCAGTTGCGTTTACAGACATACTCTGTGCACCTGCGCCACAACGAGCCTCGCCCAGCAATGATATATCACAATTGACACCTTAGACACAGAATCTACCTTTTATAATAATTTTATCGACTTCTTACACGCATTTTAATTCTATTTAATATTCTATTACAATAACTGTAATACTAATTCTAGCAACAACTTTCCTGGACAGTATTTTAGTATGTAATACATGCGAGGGCCGTGTCGGTTGTACTTTTATATGAAATCCACCGGAAACACACAACACACTGACGCTTAATGTAATGGTTACTTCGAAGCAAAATCAAACGA
Organism: Heliconius hermathena; assembly: GCA_013403705.1. Lineage (NCBI taxonomy): Eukaryota > Metazoa > Arthropoda > Insecta > Lepidoptera > Nymphalidae > Heliconius > Heliconius hermathena. Next base: position 222,051 of record JAAIXJ010000334.1, on the reverse strand, counting down.
CGTATTTACTCTTAATTATTTATAAATATAAGGTGGATATTTAAAAATAATTCTATGTATATATAATATAAGAAAATAATGCTAAAGATAATGTAACGCGCCTATTGTGATAGGCTGGCTATGTGTAAAGCTCGTTCAACCACAATTCCTACAGCCATGGGGCTCCCAGGTGAAATCCCTCAAATTAAGGTAAAGTTAGTTTGTGTACAAAGGCTAGTCGTGGCGCAACGGCACAAAGTGTGATTGTAAACGTGACTGGTTGTGGGTTTGAATCCCACTCGAGGAAATTAAATATTTAATATTTTCATCTCGCTCTGGTGTCGAGGCAAAGCGCGGCATTGAGTTCCGCAATCCTTCACGCAATGCGTTCAGAAATCCGCGCAAAATATGGAATGGTGTAATTTAATACTAGGTTCCCCATGCCTACCCTGCTCTGTGCGGGAAGTGCGCGTGAAACTGATTTATTTATTATTTAGTTTGTGTACAATTTGACTTAGCCGCCAATAATTAGCAGGTCCATTTTGAAATGTCAAATCATTTGATTTCTCATTCAAAATAACAAGCCAGTAGTCATGTGACTAAAAATGATATACAGATTCTGAGTCAAATGACTATTATTTTTTATTATCTTTTATAGCTATTCTCTAGCAAATTCTAGAAATATAGTAAGTAAGTATAGAGGCCAGTCGTGGCGCATTGGCACAAAGTGTGACGGCAAACGCGACTGGTTGTGGGCTCGATCCCCACTCGAGGAAGTGAAATATTTACATTTATATTTTCATTCCTTCGCTATGGTGTCGAGGTAAAAGCGCGGCGTTGAGTTCCGCCACTCATCACGCAATGCCTCCAGAATTCGGCGGAAAGTAGGGAACGGAGTGTCTTAACACTAGATTCCCTCTGCCTACTCTGCTGTGTGCGGGATACAACGTGAAGCAGATTTATTTGATTTATTTTAAGTATAGGTGTCAAAACTATATACAACAAAGGCGTAAACTTATACTTCAGTAATAAAAACGTCATTCTAAGGCTTCCGGTTGCAACAAGTAACTGACTATGTTAGTTACAGTTATTATAAAAAATATACCTATATAGGTAATAAGTAAATTAATTAAATAAGGTTCCTTATTCCATTGCCATAATATAATCTAATAATAAAAACGCTCAAACGGGAAAATGAACATTCTAACACAATGACAGCTTTAATTAGAACCGAAGCAGAAAGATTTTTTGCAATAGAAAATTGCTAACAAGAAATATCAGGGGTTGTTTTGAACTATAGTTATTTTAGAATTCAACTTAAAATATTAAAATAGCGTTTCCATAGATAAATGAATTGTTATGCTTAGTTTTTAAGGTATGAATATAAAGATACATTGTAAATTATCTTTGTTTTTTTATTATCAGCTTCACGCCGTATCCCGCACATAGCAGAGTACCTAGTGCTTAGACACTCCGTTCTCCATTTTCTCCCGAATTATAGAAGTTGAGGGGCGGAACTCGACGTAGTGCTTTGAGTCGACACCGGAGCAAAGAAATGAAAGTATTAAATAATTCATTCCCGCAAGTAAGAATTGAATCCACAACCTGTCATGTTTACAGTTACACTTTGTGCCTCTCCACCACGACTGCATAAAAAATCCATAAATAAACAAATAGGCATATTTTGCTTCTACTTTTGTCGTTTTTATCTTATATCAAATTCAATATGACTGACCGACAGGAACTACTAGACACAGAAAGCTGAAAGCATATCATTTTTTTTTTGGGATGTAGAAGGAAGCTCTATTTAATATTTTTATACCCTCGCTCAAATGGCAAAGCGCGGCGTTGAGTTCCACCATTTAACACCTAATACCTCCAGAATTCAGAGGAAAGTTGAAAACGGAAGTATCTTAATGGGCACTGCTATGTGCGGGATACAGCGTCAAGCTAAAAACAACATTCTATAAGTCAGCTTCATACGAGCGCATGTAACATGGTAAATAAAGAAAACTCAATATTCTTCTGGAAACGGAAAACAATCGGATTTTAAACTTCATACGCCACACGAACGAAGTTGCGGGGTACAGGTTGTATATTAGGTATATATTGGAAACGTATGTATATGTTAAAAAAAACAACTTCACTGTTTTTCACATTTCAGGCTAGGAAAAGTCTCAAATCACATCACTTTTTCTCTCTCCACCCATACAAAGACATGTCACAGTCAAAACGACAATTCATCTTAACTAGACCTGTGGAAACATCATTATTTTCAATACAAACAGGTAATAAAAGCAGTAGCCACTACATTATGTAATCGTTAACCACTTTTCCATGGAATATTTCCATTATTTTCCATACTATAAGTAATATCAGAAATATTTCTAGTTTTCCATTTCCCATGTTAAGATGTTATCAAAACCGAAGTGATAACAGCATTAGGTGTGATATATTTCTGTCATCCCATTTTTATGACCTTAAGTAGGAAACGCGAAGGCGACATAGACGTTTAATTGAAGTAGGGAGAGGGCGAACCACCCTCTCGGCGAAATAATAAAAAAATGAAGAGCTACCCCGGCGCTCGGATGCTGTGAAAGTGGCACAGCGTGGATAAATGAAGGTTTTTTGTTTGAATGCGCCTAAGCTTCGCTCTACTTTATATTGTCGTATTCTATAAATGTTAGCCCATTCAGAAACCGAGTCATTAAAACGTGAATCTCTCCACAAATTATACCATACGGCTTTTAATTACTATCTAGTTGATCGAGCTTATATTTTTAGTTTTTCTTGACTACGGAAGCTTTTATTCGCAAGTTTTTAGCATGGAAAATAGTGTTTAGGATTTTACATGATAATAATTATTGAAAATATTCTTAATAATATATAATATATTGTTAGATACGGCTTATATAGAATATGACTACTGTAGCAATCTCGATACAGCTTATAAGGACATGATAATGGGATATAAAATTCCATATTTATTTACGAGAATCTCATCGAGGGCTAGAATTAAGTCAACAACGGACTTAACAAAAGGGAAGCTTCCACTAAACTTGTACACGAGATTGGTCTGTGAGCCTTGGATTTACAGTACAATATTCCTTGAACACACAGATTTGAGGGGCGCAGGCTGACACTTGTGCGATTTAAGTGACAGTTTTATTAATTTCCCATAGTACTCATCCCTATTTTCCACCCTTCTCGGCTTCGAACAATGCAGCGGCGGCATATGGATCGTGCTTGCCTTCCGCCATATAAAACTTAGAGACTTACTTGTAAAGTGTTTTGTTAATTAACTCATACTTTATATAAGATTTTTAGGTGATTATGATCATATTGTAAGCAAAAACTATATATTTGTAATTAACGAGATAAATAATGTGCTTTGTCCTTGATACACACAACATATTAGCTTTAATGTAATACTTATTTAATACTTTGAACTACTAATAAATAAAATAAAATATGCATATCAACTTAACGCTGTATCCCGCACACTGCATTTAAGGCAGAGGGAAATAGTGTTAAGTCACTAAATAAAAAAATAATAATAAATAATAATTTATTCCTTCTAGTAGGGATCGAACCCACAACTGTCGCGTTACAGTCACACCCTTGTGCCTCTACGCCACGACGGCACTACTAGCAAAAATGGATAAAAACAAACAGAAAGACCAACAATATTTAACTTGTTTTATTCAGTGATTCAATTACTTAAAAGCGTTGAAGCGAAACATTAATCTCAATAGAATAATGATAGGGGGTAACGTATCAAAGATAGTGGGTATATGGGTGCGTGGTCTGCGTACGGAGCCGGGAGATAAGCACGGTGGAACAGCAACCGATGGCTTATCTGGATTTCAATTATCATGCCGCTTCCATTGGCCCGGTGGGAGGGAGACGGCTGGGGGCGGTCACGACTCAACTTATCTGAAATCTCACCCAAATCGGACAGCATTTACGCTTTCTCTCCACCTTTAAAAGTTTACGGTGCGAGGAGAATTATGGCGGCCTTCGTATTGTGGGTATGGATTTTTCGGAAATAATAAGGTTTCGTGTGATTTTGGTTTGTTTTTTTATTATATTGTTTCGTCAATATTAAGTGGCTAAATATGATATACGAATAAAACAAATATTTTCTTTTATATTCTTTTCAGATACTATTATTTAAACGTAAATATTTTAATTCTTTTTTCCCCTATAATATTACTAGTAATACAAAGTATCTTAAATTATTAACGAAGTGTAGAAGTCAAAATCTTATTTAATCCAAGTATGTTTGTAGACGTAAGTAACGACAATACGTTCCGTGGAGCGAGATCCCCTCTCTCACTGGGACTAAGAGACTTAAAGTACCTATTCTCCCCAATACGTGAACCATTGAGAACAAATGAACACTTATTAACTCCTCATTTAGAAATTATTAACTAGATAATACTAAAGAACCGGAATACGGTCGAAACAATGATAAATAATAGATTTAAATATGGATTAGTTACTTTAAAGTATTATTCTGCGTTTTGCTGTCGTGAATTTAATTTATGTATCAAGCGTGCGACTGTCAACGCTAAAGTTGTGGGTTCGATTCCCACTTGGGGGAATAAAATGCGTAGCTTTGAGTTCCGCCACCCAACATACAATGCCTCAAAAATTCGATGAAAAGTGCCGTATAGAAGTGTTTTTTTAGGGAACAGAGTGTTGTAACACTAAGTTCCCTCTGCCTACCTACTGCCTATTGCTAAAAAAATGTCTATATGTGCATTTCAATTTCTAACGTAGTGAAAAATGTTAAATAATAACAACTATTTAAATTGTTAACAGATACGGAATGGATCTAAATGGCGCTCGAAGAAAAAATGCCACACGAGAAACTACCAGCACCTTAAAAGCCTGGCTTAATGAACACAAGAAGAATCCATATCCAACAAAAGGCGAGAAAATAATGCTGGCAATCATTACAAAAATGACACTAACGCAGGTGTCGACGTGGTTCGCAAATGCCCGACGACGTTTGAAGAAAGAAAATAAGATGACATGGGAGCCGAGGAACAGGGTTGATGACGATGACAACAACAATGACGATGACGATCATAAGAGCAACGACGGCAAAGACGCTTTAGGTATGTAATTTTGTTAGTGATTTCTACAATTTAAACTTTATACGGATTGGCGAATGACATTTATGTATTTCTATAATATGGTATCATTCTGTCATGTTCTATTTCTTGTAACACAGCGTGTTTGGACTTGGCTGTAAATTCTCTCATTTGAGCTACAGCGTCCAAAAAACGGGAGACGATGAATTTTACTTGAAGCTGTTACCTAATTTAAATATTTATTTTAGACGGAAAAGACTCTGGGACGGGATCGAGTGAAGACGGCGAAAGACCTCAGCAAAGGCTAGATCTACTAGGACAACGAACTGAATCAGAATGGTCAGAGTCACGTGCGGACAGCGGACCCGAATCGCCAGAGCCTTACGAGCGCCCATTGCACCCAGCCTATCAGCATTTACCCTCTCGCGCCCCTGGCAGCACGCCCTCAGCAAAACCCAGGATATGGTCACTTGCAGACATGGCGAGCAAAGACGAAGCTACTCCCCCAGCTGTTTCATTCTACCAATCAGCGGCCGCCCGGCTGGCGCACCCGTACCGACCGGAGCTGTACAGAGGCTTGTACCCCCCGAGTCATCCAGCAGACGTGGCGTTGCTAGAGTACTCCCGGAGCCTGGCGCTGGCGGCGCCCGCGCCCGCGCCCCCTGCCCCCTCGCCCTCGTCCTCCTCCACATCCTCCCTGGCCGACCCGCCACCCCGCGCCTGACCTGTCCCCCACCCCCTGGCGCACCGACAATAATCACGATCTCTGCCGACGCCGCAACGGCTAGCACGGCGTCACGTCTGTAAATATCGATAAATATATATACGAGTACATACGTATATGCGTGATAATAATTTATGCACCGGTAGAGGTTAGTTATGTGATAGAGACACGTGAGGTCGACATCTCGACCGCCGCTGCGTACCGACCGACAATACTAGGTGCTAAACGAGTTGGACCTTGCGTTGTAGAGTTTACTGGAAGTGGTTGACGAAGTGATTTAATAAATGCATAGGTATTAATACGTGTTATGTTTCCTTTAGTGGACTACACTGTTTTAGATTATTTCATATTATGTAGAGTGTAAATTATTATTTTCAAAATGTTCTCCTTATATTTAGTGCCTAATTACGTCCAGTTTATCTCTTGTTTGATAGTTTCGTAAATAACTATTCGAATTTTACTATTTATTGGTACGAGGTCAGTAGTTTTATCACATTTTGTTTAATATACTTACTATTGTAATCTAAGACACCAGATTGTGAGATCTCTTTATAGATTCATTTCTAGTCAGACGACTACGATTGTCTATGATACATTTAAAGGCACACCGTGTAAAACATATTATTTGTAAGTTAGCATCGAAATCAGTTAGAACTGGCATCATGAATCTCTTTCAACTCTTTTGTTGACATGTTTTGGAAATTATAAAAAAAACGTTCAATAGAGTCATAAAAGAATATATAATTTTACATATATTGAGCAGCTGGTAAATATTATTTATATTTTTCAATTCTGCATGGTAATTTAATGTGTACCATATCTTATAGAACAGCTTGAACTTACAATAAATACCTAAACTATGAGATTTATAGCTTAAATGTAAAAAATAATATTAAAACGAAACTATATCGACTCTTCTTATTATATAAATAATAATGTAAACGTAATAGCTCTACCAGTTTGACCCCAAAACGACCTTGTACATTTGTAACTAATGTAGAGGTAACGTGTAAAATATGATTTCCCCTATATTAGACTGAAAGTCCAAAATTGACTATAGTTTTGTACATACCTACGTCACTCTTGTAATTATTGATAGCGTCGCGTGCTTAACAATAAACCGAAGTGGCCCGAGAATATTTTTTTAAACATTTTCTAGTAAAAATATTTAAATGCTATTTGGGTAAAAAAAATATTATGTAGATGACATAACTGTAAAGTGAAAAATAAAATATTTATAACGAAATTTCCTTGTCTTTTGTCAGTGCTACTCCGGTTTATTTTTAAGCTGCCGATAAGGTTAAGATAATGAGATAATAATTTTTCTGTATTAGAAATTTTGATGTAAATAAATGACGACGGACGAATAAGGAAGACGTGGTTCTCTAAAGAAATCGTCACTGGCGTTGGGCTTCGTTACGACACGATATCATACATCTACTGAACTAAAAATAAAAATTATAGTCCAACATGAAATGTAAAAATCATATATTTGTTAAAGAAATCGATTTTATTATTTACATCATTTTATTATTTAATTGTATCGATGTTAAATCGTATCGTTATCGTGTCACCAATAAGCAAAGGGTATCGGTATATCGATTTAGTGCAAAGCACGTCATATAAGTGTTACACCGCTAAGAAAACATAGAGAACCAGTGAAGTTATGTTACAACGACGCATATGATAGTTCTGTGTTAGAATAATATATACAGTAGTTGCCATGGTGTAAAGACCTCTTAAATGCAATCAAATTAACATTATCGGACAACATGGCTGATATAAGAATGTAAAAAGAGGTAATTTGTAATGTTCCATTATAGCAATATAGTACTTTAAGTCGTTGGGTAACGTTAAAAGATTGACTATAAACTTTTCTAGCAACGAGTGACTTGTTTTTTTACTAGGTTTTAACTCCATGGCAACGATATTATTAAATGTTATATAAACCCTGAGATCTATGGCAAATTTATTTATTTAGGCGAAACTTTGTAATTTTGTTAGCTTCAACGTCTTTAACCGTTCCCGAAGGTGTGTGAATAGATGCAATAAAATTTAATACAGAAATATTATTCGATTTTTATTACTTACCTACCTATATTTGTTTTAAATTATATAAACCTTGAACTAACATAGAACCTTGAACTTAATATAGTTGAACGCATTTTTTATAACTACAACATTTTTTTTTTAATGTTGTAATAAATTTGAAGAAGATGCACTAAAATAAATCACCATTTTGCTTAAGTTAAATTAGTAACAACAAATGCATTTATGTTTAGCATTACATATTGGTTAAACATGAAAATATTAACTGCAGGAGATTTTCAGTTTACTATAATGTAAGTAAAAAGATATATAAAATATTAAAAATCAAATTAAGTCAAAAAATAAAATTCCTTTAAAAACGACAAATTTTATTTTTGTATATTTCAGGTCTAACTTTAAAACAGAATTAATAAATTATACATATAATTTGACATAAGTAACACATATATTAAATATTTATCACATATAAATATAACATGATGATCATGAAAAATGATGATATCAATGACAGTTATATTACACGTTAAAACATTTAGATTTTATTAACACTAAAACAACAAATAAAAGCTCAACTTACCACAGTAACTTAGCCAAACATACAAAATTTGTGTCAACTTTTGAAAACAGGATGCTAAAATATAATATCTGAACCGACCAACAAACTCTAAATCAATCAACAATTATTAAAATATCTTCCACCCAATTAAACTTCAAAGTGCTTGGACAAAACTTTCCCATCATAATTGGGTCTGGTACAACAAATGAAGAACCATACGTTTGAAGTGGTGACTGACGTCAGTGGTAGGTAGATATGTCATATATTATTTTCTCGCAGATGAAAGCCGGTGGTAATATAAATAAACAGATCGTGCGCGTTGAAATGGAAGAGAATTCACAAGAAATGCTCAATTATCCCATCCGTTCTTAAACACCGAGTGATTTAGATGTTCAGATGAATCCATTTTTAATAGATAGCCAAATATATTTATGTGGAACAGACGATATAACAGAAATCTAAGAATGTGTTATTGAAATGGTCTTTTTTGTTTTTAATATTGGTAATTCACTTACAGTTGCTGCAGTTTTTTAAGGAACTTGTAGAAACTATAAGTCAATTCTAAGTAATGTCAATATAAAATAAGAAATATACATAATGTTAGCAAAAGCAAAAAAAAACAGACCATGTATCCAAAATGAATTAAATAAAAAAAAGCCTTTAAAAAGTGGAAAATATTGAACTTTTAAACACTTTTAAGGCTTAAAAGCCCATTTCAACTATGACTTATAAGATAACTATTAGATAAATATAGAAAAAAATATAGAAAATGTCAACACTCAAAGATACAAATTTGAATTTGCTACCTCTGAAACGTAACATATAAAGACTTTGCTAGTTGTTGTCTTACATACATATATTGGTATTTAAAACTTTATTAATTCAGTAAGAGCGATCAAAAATTACTTATTTATACAAATAAGCAGACTGAGACTATTCTTTTTTGCATTATTCTTTTTATTTGTTTTTCGAATCATACAGCCATATTACATATTTGTATAGTTTATGTATTATCCGCTTTTCTCCCACGTTTAGCGGGATAGACAAAGGAAACCAAATACCAATTAAGATGCTATTGGAGAGGTCGCGGTTAGCAGAGAAATCAAGTAATTTAAATATATAATTAAATATATCTGGATTGTTTAATTTCTCTGCCTTCTTTGAGTACAGATGAAACCTAAAACTTTCACGTAAGGAATCAAATACTATTCCACTGTGCTAATATAGCGTCTATAGATAATAAAAAATAATTTTAAACAAAGTTAAAACTATATGTTTGACTTACTTTAGTATAAACCACCAGAAATTTATAATATAACAAATCGAGATCCTATTGTGTTAAGCGTCAACACTTAAAACTTACAAGTGACGTCGTAACCTATCGCTTATTGGTAATATTTATACGAACTCGAGGCCAATCAGCATGTTTTGAAGATGACTCACTTGTTCAAACCCAGAGTTACCATTTAAATTATAATCTCTCACAGCAATTATGTGTATTGTCGCACCGGGACGTGAACCGCCTCCGTCATCCCATTGTACAGATAAAGAATATTAAAGCAAGTCTAAGGTAAAGTTAAATGACTCGGAGTTTTCATTTGAATATAAAAAATATCATCAATACGCCCGAACGCTGTGTAAATAGTACAACATGTTTCAATAACAAAACATCTTAATAACCGATGACGGGTGAGATTCAACAATAACGAATGATGAGACGATCCTTGTAGTGTAGTGGTTTGTACGTATTGTCTAACGATCACAGGTCGTCAGTTCAATTTGAATAATCGAATTCTTTTGTAAGTTCAACATGGGACTGATTTTAGAAATATAAATATAATATAACTCGGTCTATATGTTCGATTGGCTTGACATTGTATCTCGATCATAGCATGGTAGACAATGGGAACCTGGGAACCTTTAGATACTCTGTTTTCATTAAGACACTTGCATTTCCCAAATTCCACTGAATTCTCGAAGCATTGCTTGTTGAGTGGCTCAACTCAACGAAGCGCTTTGTTTCGTTACCAGAGCGAGTTAATGAGAATCGAACCCAAAACTATAGCTATATATAGCTATTTAATAATATACCTATATAAAATAAAATTAATATTATAACCCAATGATTTATTTGTATCTTACCTTATTAGCGCTACCATTCACAAACAAATATATTCTATAAAGGTTAGCAGTTATTCTATATATTTGCATACATACATACATATAGACAGACTCGCCAGCAAGAATCCTCGCCTAAGGAATTCCGAGTTCGTAGCTGCGAATGCTATGCCATCTAAAATATTGGACAACTCCATCTTGGCTTTTTTTTTAATACAAACAAAGAGCTGGGATCAAAGAATTTTTGCCTGAATACGCTAAATTCTCCCACGTTATAGGTTAAATATGGATGTTTAATTCTCCTAGGAAATTTTACTATGTGTATGTCGGGACTAGTGTAACGGTAATTGTGGGTTTGATTCTCGTTGATAAAAATTGTTTTTGCTTTTGCCGATGTCGATTTTAGTTATACCTTAATATATTGTGTCGTAGGATGGATATATAATCTATACTTAGTCTAATAAACATTTAGTATTCTAGTTATTATTTACTATATATATCTGAATAGACACATGTGTTTAAAAGTAAACAATAAACAAAAAAAATAATAATTAGAAAATTAGTGTAGCTTAAATTTTATTATAAATAATATTTTCTATTATAATTTAAATTAATATTAAGGCCAGTGGTGGGCAGAGGCACAAGCGTGTCACTGCAAACGCGACACGACAGGTTGTGGGTTCCCAGTTAGAGGAAATTTAACATTCAATATTTTAATTTCCTCTTGGTGCGAAGCAATGTGCGGCATTGAGTTCGGCCACTCAACACCCAATGCCTCCAGAATTACGGAAATATCTTAATGACAACGGAGTGTCTAAACACTAGGTTCCCAGGTTCTCTCTGCCTACTTTGCCATATGCAGGATGCAGCGTGAGGCTGATTATTAGTGTACATATAATATATTAGTCCAAAATCGGATATATGGGTAAACAAGGACAAGGTAATGTAATTCGTAGTTATCTCTTATTAATTTCCCAACAAAGATTTGCTTAATTTAAATAGTAAAATAAAAATATAGGTTTTCAAGATTGAATTTTAGAAGTTTTTGGTATTTTCATTTTACAACCTTTTTTTATTATGAACATTTAATTGCCTATTACTGGATAGCACAGTTTTTGTTACGCCAGAACTTGATACTAATCTTTATTCTTTATATAAAGTTTAGTTTAAGGCCAGTCGTGGCGCAACGGCACGAGGTGTGACTGTAAAACCGACTGGTTGTGGGTTCGATCCCCACTCGAGGAGATGAAATATTTACTTAAATTTATATTTCCATTTCTTCGCTCTGGTGTCGAGGTTAAGCGCGGACGAGTTTCGGACGAGGCATGAGGCAATAAAATAATATTTTCATTTATTATTAATAATCAAGAAATAACGTGATCACAAATGCCAAGTTTTTAATTAAAAAAAACAAAAACATTTTAATTTGTTTTTCTATGGAACATTTGTTTTATTTACACTTTTGTCTTAGTGACCCCTTTACTACACTTCTTCAAGTTCTTACACTGATGTATTTTACTATTATTTATTAAATTATCATCACAGGTCAAGTTTTTTTTCTACGATATCATAGATAATTTATAAAATTCCAATATCATACTTATACCTTTCGTTGTATTATAAGTTCTTAATTCTTGCTAAATTTCATGATTGTAAGTACACGGGAAGTACTCTACATATAATATATCGAATCTCATACAAGATGCAGCAAAAACCATGCACAAACGTTTATATCCTTTGATTACGTAGACTTAGCTTCATTTTTTCAGTACTCCATTGATCAGTAGAAGTATCAACTTGATATCTCCACACGATCTTGAGATAAATGATCTTGGCGGACAGACAGACATACAGACTCATAAACAATCGGAATCCAAAAAATAAAAATAAACAATAATCAATATTTTGTAATGAAAGCTGAATCTTATTTAAACGATAGCCGAATATTAAGAAACTAAGTAAATAACTCAACTTTTAATCGAATTTTTCCCGTGTCTGGATCGTGAGCTACAACAAAAACGAAGCAACTATATCGGACAGGTATAATTTAAACGATATTCCTGTGCCTACATGGTTATCGTATTAGTGAAGCACAGTTTATAATAAATGTTTACAATTTTAGGGTTGAATTTCGGCTTTGGATGTATTTAAAAGTGACAATTTTCAATAGATATGGTATTTAGTTTAACGATATTATGGCACAGTTAGTAAATATATCACTGTAGAACAGACGGCCGTAGTTCGATTTCCACTTGGGGAATATATATTTTAAAGTATATTTACGACTCCTCAGTTTGTTTTCAGTTCCGCAGTTCTTCTGCAAGTCAACATTCTATGTCTCTAAAAATGGACTAGAAGTAGAAAATTACTCTAAAAAAGTCGTAGATAATTTTCAATCTATCCTGTCATTTATTCAATGTAATGAAAAATGATTATGAAAATAAATATGTAGAAAATATACATTTTTAATGAACACTTTATATGGCACAAAAAATAAGAATTGCGAAGCGTATTTGATAATCATTATAGCTTCACGCTTTGGTGTGATTTGGCCTAAAGGGTTGTAAAAAGAATGGAGTGTCAGCTTTTACGGCACCTGCATAAGTCTCTCTCTCTCTCTCTCTCTCTCTCTCTCTGTATCTCTCGTGTTACTGTCATTAAAATCTTAAGTTTCTCAAATATCGTCGACATTACGAAATCTCAAACGTAAGCTGAACGTGACCAGTGCTCGCTTGTATAACAGTGTTCTTCGTATTAACAGAGTTGATTTTACATTTCCTTCGAAAAAAATAATGCTTTTACCGCATTGAACATTCATTCTTCTACTTCGTTCATAGATCTTATGTCATATCCATCATTCCCTACAGTATAATGTCTTTGGTACACCAAATCAGTGCAGCTATGGTAACGTTTGGTGATTTCATCAATAATCCTATTACTGACAGCAATATCTCTTTCCTCGTCTTTCCACTATCTCGTATTTTTCATCTCTACTAAACATATCAATAATACCCAGATACGTCACATCATTCACTTGTTTTAATATCTTACCATTTTCAATAGTAGAGTTTGGTGTACCACAAAAGTTAAAAATACTCGAAATAATTATTGTCTAATTTAACTTTGAATTTACTTAGGTTATTTTGGAATAATCAAATTGGTCGGGAAGATATTTTCTTCTCGTCTCGGTTTAGTAAACCACAGCTTGATTTTGTTAAGCAGACATCAGACAGCACTGGTTTTAGAATCTATTGGCTGTCTGAAAATAGTGACAGATTTCATTACATTAACTCTATCAATATTACGAAAATATCTCAAATATCATCTAATATACCTTAACGTAGATTTATTTCCGGAGCCATGACTAAGGAAAAAGCTAGAACAATTTTTACACAACACACAAAAACAATATTTATATTCAATTTTATAATTATTATATTTTGGACGAATTTGTACGATGGTACAATTTTGGAATGGATGGATGGTGCATTACTGAAATTAGATAAAGGCCTATTAAAAAAAATAAAATAAGCACATATTCTTGATTGATGAAAATACTAAATAAGCACAATAAATATAAATAAATAAATAAAAAGTCTTGAAGTTAATATCCAAGCGAACAAAGACAAGGCGATGTGAAAGAGAAATTTTTTATTCACTGTAAGCATTAAAAATAAATTAGATGTTTTTTGCAAAGCGTAATGGTCGTTTAAAATGTAATTTACGTTTTAAGTATTAGAAGTGGACTAACAATTAGTAGCTTTCATTACATCTCTTAGAGATTCAATGGAAATATCAAAGAAATTTTTACCGCGACTTACCTAATTAGCATATGATATAAAAGTATTTTTTTGCATTCGAGTGCGTTTCATTTGGTTTATGTATGTGAATATATTAAATTTTGTGCGTATTACTTATATATAAATAGTAAGAGAGTAGTTTTATAAATGGTTAAAATCTATATATAAATGTAGATTATCTATCTGTTAATATAAAATATACATAGTTAGCCTATAATAATAAGTTGTTTTATTTATAGAAAAGGAGAGAAGAAGACTCCTTAAAGAGTTTCGTAACATTTGATATCTTATATCAATTATATACCTATTATAATTTCAATATAAATTATTCTGCGTGTACAAGACGAGATATTAAAAAGAAGATGTAAATATTTTGTATCTATATTCTAAGTTATACTTGTATGGACATTTATATATAATTTTTTGACGTAATTCAGTCCCATCACTATTCACAATGAAGCACGACTATTTACCGATCTAGCACAAACAATATTCGAGCTACACAACCCTAGCACTCCCACTCAATTCCGCTGACGGTCTAAATGATGGCTGGCATTATTTTTTGTGGACATGCCATGTCATCGGAGCGATTGTAGTCCATTCACTATGAATTATCGACGTCCATATTACAAATGCGACATAATATTATGCGTTTCTTTATTTCTTATTTAAGAATATTAGTATGCTGGAAACAATTCGAACGAGCGTCGGTTTTGTCATTCCGACTAAATGTTATTTTATTGGAATTCGAAATAAACATTTGCTTGGGGCTTTTTTTTGGCTTTTATATTTATATATTTACTCAATCAGTGGATGCTTTTGTAGGGTTAACGTCTTAATTTGTTAGTAATTAAATCGGCGTCATTAGGCCATGTCTTTTTAAGGCTAGCTCCCCGCTAATAAAAGTGGAATAAATACAATATCGATTTTATTTTTTGTTTCAAATTCGAAAGTCGATTGTTTGCGATTAACTTGTAAATATTTTCGATTAACTCAGTATACAAATGATAATTTAGTTTTGTCTGTGGTTTTAAATTATGTCATTTGTTAACATGATTCCAGTCACGTGTGGTGTGAATGAACATGGCGATTTGCACAATTCTAAGCCTCAAAACATTGATGGAAAATGTTAGTATTTTTGTGGTTCAGTTAGTTTATAAATAAACATATTTATATTTGAATAGTATATTTTATTCTATGTATTTTAAATATTAATATGAAAATATACATTTTTTAGGTAGGTATATTACTTCTTATTTGACTATCATATAGAAAATAGAGTCATAGAGTATGTTTATAATTTTAATATTATTCTTAAAACATAACAAAATAGCCAACACAAGTAAAATAATCACAACTATACTACAATAAAAAATTATAAGTTATAGAATAGAATATACAAAAGGATGCTATATAAAAATAATTTCGTTTCGATGTAAACAAAGATTTGCGTTCGGCTCTGCTTATGAATAAAATTAAATATAATTACAAAACAAACGCAAACGCTTAAGTATACGAGTATATGAAGTAATGCTATTTTAAGTCCAGTCGTGACAGTCGGGACACAAGCGTGTAAACGCCACAGGTTGTGGGTTTGATCCCCACTCGAGGATATGAAATATATAATATTTTCATTCATCGCTTTGATAACGAGATAAAAGTGCGGCGTTGAGTTCCGTCACTCAACACGCACTGTCTCAAGAATTCGGCGGAAAATGAGAAACGCGGAGAGAGTGTCTTAATGTGAACGTAGTACCCTGATATGCGTGCGGTAACAGCGTGAAACTTAAAAAATGTACATATTAACCGAATTTGACCGCGAAAAGGACATTCTTTGCTATACTTCGAATAGAATAATATATCACGAAAAATGCACAACGAAGAGTTTAATCACTATTTCCTTCCCACTTCTAACAGAGTGACAGAGCAATAAATCACAAACAAAAAAAAACGATTATAAATTGATAAATTAGCAAAGCTTAACCAGTAATAACCTCGTTTATATGATGATAATTAAAAGACAGCCGAAGCTTATATCGTTATACCGCCAGCTGGCCGTTCGCACGGGCCTAATTTTTCGTTATTGGGGATGCAAAGTTTCTAGTTAATATGCAAATGAAGAGTTATCTGCCGCGCCGCGATTTAGGGAGTTTGGGATAGCGGTGGTGGTGCTAAATGTATATTCTCATATACTGTTGGAAGATATCACCAACGTTGGGTGGTCCCAACGTTGGTGATATCTACCAACAGTAAAAACGTTGGTGATATCTACCAACGTTGGTGATATCTACCAGCTTAGTATATTTTCAACATTATATATGATTAATAACTAAAACTAACGAACCGAAATTTTTTATAATGTGCTACAGAATATTTAATTTGAAGTGCGCCATAAAGAAACACATTAAGTACTTTATTGTTGGAATAGATAACAAATATTTTAGTTAATTCATTTTGGAAGAATTAAATATAAACGTTAAATGTGATAATGAGATGGTCGCCTCTCACTTTTTTTTTGTCTTTTAGAAAATTTTCCCGCTTTAGATGCTCGCGGCTCTTTCTTTTTTATGTTGTGTTGTTTGACAATGGGGCCTAGATTTGTGTGGTTGTGTAATTTTAAATCATATCATCATATATCTTTTGTGATAAAATATGTTCGGACAAAATTTTAGAAGTTATATTTTAAAAAATAGGCCAGTCAGGCGCAGGAGCACAAGCGTGTGGTTGTAAATGCGATTAGTTGTGGGTTCGATCTCTACTCGAGAAAATGAAATATTTAATGTTTTTAATTCTTTGCTCTGATGTCGAGCGAAACGCGGTGTTGAGTTATGCCACTCAACACGCAATGCATCCAGAATTCGGTGGAAAATAGAACATGGAGTGTCTTAACACTAGGTTCCTTCGGCCTATGTGCTGCTGTGTGCTGTGTGCGGGGTACAATGTGACGCTAAAAAAGAAATGTTCAAAGAATACTTTTCAAAAGTTACACTTAATAACGAGTTTTTACAAATTCTATATTTTTTATATCGAAATTGAAAAAGTAGCTACTAATTATTATTTTACTATTAACGTTATATAACTAACTTTATTACCTTATATCACTTTTGGCTTAAGGATCTTCTTAAGCTTTCAACTAATTTACATCGGACCACCCCCAAATTTTCGAATCAACGGCGGAAAAGATCAGCCAAATTGCCTTCAATACGATATCTAGACAGTGATACATTAAAACAATCGACTCAAGATATTGTCATTATTTAAATTGATCACAATTGTTTATAATTCATTAAAATATGATATTTCAATACTATTGCGGTTTTATAAATTGTTTTTTACATTTTTTTTATCAGCTTTACGCTGTTTCACGCTGTAAGCAGAGGGAACCTAGTGTTAAGACACTCCGTTCCTCACTTTCCGCCGAATTTTGGAGGCATTGAGTGCTGAGTAGCGGAACTCAACGCCGCGCTTTGCCTCGACACCAGAGCGAAGAAATGAAAATATGAATTTAAATAAATATTTCACTTCCTCAAGTGGGGATCGAACCCACAACCAGTCAGAGCCAGAAAAATAATTAAAATAATATAAATTGTTGAAAAATAAACAAAAACTAAAGAATACGTAAGTATACGTTTGTGTTAATAAAACGACACTGCGATCCCCGCTTTCCGACTCATTATCGAGATATTGCGTGGGGAGTGGAACTTAACGCCAAATTTTGTGTGCCAAAGCGTCGAAATGAAAATAATTTAAATATAATAATCAATAATCATTACACAGCATAAGAATATAACTTAGAACTATGGTGTTTACAGCCAGAACGGAAGTGACAAAACTTTGTACCTTTCAAGTTGTGTAGAATGCAAATGCAATTTTTTTCAATATATTTTTTTTGTTATCATTAATTATAATGTGCATTTTATTTAATATTATCAATTTTAATTTACTTTACTACTTATTCATTTCAATACTTCTTATTTCTATATTCTATGGAGTATTTTTTTCATTTATCCAGCCCATCATTGGGCCTATTTTTCGAAAATAATTTAATGATGCATTATTATATAATAATAACTATATTATATAGTAGCTATATATTATAGTAATTAATATTTATTCCAATTTTTTCATAATATTTTATTAAAAATAATTTACACGTACCTATAATAGTTTTCAATAGACATAATAGAACAGGAAGGAAAAATCCAAAGGAAGATATCATATTATATATAGCAAGACCGCACTTCAACTTAACATGGCCTGCCACGAATAGCCCCGGACCATACGCCATAAAATATCCATGGTTCCAATTAAATCCAAGCGTGCAAACATTCTGCCACTTGTACGGTTTCGCATAGATTGAATTACGCCGTTTCTTCCTTGCGTGTGTTTTATTAAGTGGTCTTAATATATAACGGTTTGCGTGGCTTCTAATATTTCTAAGTCTATTATGATCCCACTGCTGGGAATAAATAACCCTATAATACTAGATTCAATGTAAAGGGTTTCAGTATATACATTTAATTGTTGCAGTGAAATGTACGTTCGTTTGATAATTCATTCAGCTTTTCTAATAAAGTATAGATAAGACTAGGCTAGACTAGATTTCTTTCTTTTTATCTTTCCGCTTTATCCCGCACATAGCAGGGTGGACAGACGAAATCTGGGAACCTAGTGTTAAAACACTTTTAGTCCCAATAAGATAATCCGTTCCCCACTTTCCGCGAAATTTTTGAGGCATTGCGCGTTGACTGATAATTTCATTCCACCAAGTGGGAATTGAACCCACAACCGCCACGTTTACAGATGTACGTTTGTGCTTTTACGCCCTGACAACCTAAAAATAAATCATGTTAAATAATATTAGCAATTACACACTAGCATAGCGTTTAAGCTCACGTTTTAGTACAATCAATATAATATGTTTAATTTATCTTATAGTTCTTCAATATCCTCAATATTCTCTGTTTACTTTTCTTCTCCAAGGATAATTGAAATTGGCACCTGTAAGTGATTTTAAATGGGTATTAAAACGGAACTAAAAGGTTTCTTCGCAATTATCTTATGACCTAGTAATCTATTGGACGTATATTAAATTAACGTCTCTCACACTGACGCATGAAGCAAAGCGAAGGCACTACTACCATCTTTACTTCGTTATGAAATATTAAATTTGTACAATTCTAAAAATACTTCTCGAATAGTCTATGCTGATATCTTTTTTTGGCTTCTTTTCCCTCCTGGCATTGATTCTGGTGTTTGCCATGATCTGCCGTACTGCTCAACCTACTTCATTTTGCACGGTCTTTAACATCCCCGGCACTGGATCTCATGTCCTGCATCACGACATCCAACCAGAGCTTCTTTGGGCTTCCGGGACGGCCTCACTCCAGGGACCGACATAACAAGTTCTCCAATAGTATAAGTTGCTTACTTATTTATACTTTTTTGCCTACACCTTTGAAAATTTTAAGTGATATCTGTGGAGAGAATAGCTCTTGGCTTATATGGCTTTTTATAGAACCTTTTATACTAAATCCACAAGAGATCCTTTTTTAAAAATAAAATATATAAATAAAAACTTTTTAGAGGTCGTAGCGCAGCGGCACGAGGTGTGACTGCAAAACCGACTGGTTGTGGGTTCGATCCCCACTCGAGGAGATGAAATATTTACTTAAATTTATATTTCCATTTCTTCGCTCTGGTGTCGAGGTTAAGCGCGGCGTTGAGTTCTGCCACTCAACACGCAATGCCTCCAGAATTCGGCAGAAAGTGGGGAACGGAGTGTCTTAACACTAGGTTCCCTCTGCCTACCCTGCTGTGTGCGGGATAAAGCGTGAAGCAATTTTTTTTTTTTAACTTTTTAGATCTTTTAACAAACAAATGAACTGGCATGAACATAAACATTTCGTTTTGTCCAACTATACAGTGTGAATATAAAAATGTTACACCAGTTAAGGTGCAGTCGTGGCGGAGGGATTGTTACGTCCGACTGTAAGCGCGACGGTTGTGTGTTCGATTACTACCCAGGGAAAAAAAAAATTACATTTTTATTTCCTCGGTCTGGTGGCATGAGGCAAAGCACGGCGTTGAGTTCCGCTACTCAAGAGTTTAGCGGAAAAGTGGAAAATGGAATTACGAAATGAACGAAAATGGAATGTACGAAAGGTAATGTACAGTAATCCAATTTCAATTTCATCATATGAAAATTATTTAAATATCATATTATTATTTTATTAATATATTTAAATACATTATTTATTTAAGAACTATAGCCTTATAATTAATTTGAATAATATTTAATTTATAATACTTTTTTTACCAGTTCCTCCTCGAATATTTTTTTTATCCGAAATACGACTAGGTATATAAGTATAAGTACAAATGTTTTTTTAGCTTCAAATCCCGCACGCTGCAATTAGACAGAGGGATCCTGGGAACCTAGTGTTGAGCCACTTCCATTTGCATTTTCCGCCGAATTCTTAAGGCATTGCGTGTTAAATGGCGGAACTCAACGCCGCATTTTGCCTCGTTACCAGAGCGAGGAAATAAAGATATTAAATATTTAACAAACCCAAGTGGAAATCCAACCCACAACCGTCGCGTGTACAGTCACGCGGTTGTTCTCCTGCGCTACAGTGGCTTTTGCGGCGGAAAGAGGGAGAAACAATTATGATAATTTACATAACTTATAAGTTTGTATTTTTTTTTTGTAAGAATAGAAGCTTCAACCTATAAACACCACCAGTCAGCTTCCAAATAAACTCTTGACGCCATCTTACAATAATTTAAAGTAAGAAATGGACGTTTCACGTGAAATGGCATGTCTTTCTCATATAGACGTACCTACATATAAATGTCAGTTTCGTGTATATTTATAGTATTAATTAATATATCTTTACAGACATAAATTGGTCGCTGGAACGAAAACAAGTATACGTGTTGGAAAATCTATGTATGAAAATGTATTTGAAAATGTAAATACAAACTTATACAAAAACTATAAGTGAAGATATGGTAAAAAAATATTTATTAGCTTATGTTTATACATTTCTGCTCAAATAATACATTATATTATTGACATTTCAAACATTATTAAGATTTTATTTAAAATAATTCACTAGTTGAAGGAAATAAAATTTATTCTTCGCTTCATTTCTTCGCTCTGGTGATGGTCGAGGCAAAGCGCGGCGTTGAGCTCCGCCACTCAACACGCAATGCCTCCAGAATTCAGCGGAACGTAGGTATTTTAACACTAGGCTCCATCTACGAAGCTACGTAAAGCGAAAAAAAAAAACTAAATCTCGAAATTTTGCGGAAACTGCAAAACAGAATATCTTGTCATTTAATTATCCCTACCTACAATCCCTATATCCCGAAAAAAAACGTAAAACTCTATACATATTTAAATATTTAAAAATATTTTTCACATTGTGAGACCAAGTATAATTTTTTTGCCTCTTAATTACGTGAAACTAATACCTTAGTCTAAAGTGCCTGGAACGAATGCACAGGCTTATTTAATCACAGTGAACGCTGTACAATGGCTGTGACCACGATATACTTCTATATCAGGACCAATTAAAAGACCTCGTGGTGACTTGTGACTGACAGTCCGACAGATACCAATAAGGAGTGAAGATAATATGGAAGCTTATAGATGTAATGTAGGAGAGTTTCTCAGAGAGCTGGATTTATTTACAGTGCATAGTTTGTAGTATATTTTATTGATATTATAGTGAACAGTATAATGTAATAGATTATAAGAATTATTTGAGAGCCAATCGTGGCGCAATGGGACAAAGTGTGACTGTAAAGTCAACTGGTTGTAGGTTCGATCCCCACTCGAGAAAATGAAATATTTGTTTACATTTATATTTTCATTTCATCGCTCTGGTGTAGAGGCAATGTGCGGCGTTGAGTTCCGCCACTCAAAACGCAATGCATCCAAAATTAATGTTCGATGTGTTCGGTATATAGTAGGGAAGCAGAAAGAACCTGGGAATCTAGTGTTAAAGCACTCCATTCCCATTAAGATACTTCCATTTCTTATTGACGGTAATAGAATATAATGTACTTAGATGTCAAAATGATGGCGCAGGAGTACAAGCATGCGGCGGTTGTGTGTTCGATTCCCACTCGGGGTATGAAATATTTGATATTTTATTTCATCGTATTCACACCCTTGTGCTCCTGGCCTCAAGAGTAAAGCTGGTTTGCTTATATATTTCATTAGTTCTTATAGTACAGTTCTCTAAAAATGAACAACGTGTGGTCAACAAATGTATGAAAGAATGGTTTTTAGTAATGAGGCACCTCTTGCGACTTGCTTCATTCGCATTCGAATATTCCATAAATCCGTCACGAGGTTTCCGATATCGCATATTAAACATAGCTTTTGTTTTGTTAACATTTTGTAATAAGTAAAAAATATAAAATTTCTTATAATTTTATTATTCTAGAGTGACTTGATCAAGTTACTACATATAAAATATAAATCAGCTTCACGCTGTATCCTGCACACAGCAGGGAGAGGAAACCTAGTGTTAAAACGCCCCCCGCTTTCCACCGAATTCTGGAGCCACTTTATGTTGATTAGCAGAACTCAACGCCGCGCTTGAGCCGGCCGCGCTTGAGCCGGCCGCGCTTGAGCGCGCGTGCCTCGACACCAGAGCGAAGAAATAAAAATATAAATTAAAATAAACATTTCATTTCAAATGGGGATCGAATCCACAACCAGTCGTTTGTTCACAGTCACAATTGCACCACGACTGACCTCTTACTACATACATCTACATTATTATTAACACTATGGCTCTTGATTGGTTTATCTTAAACTTATTTTAAAACGTAGAATTTAATACTAACCACTAAGTAGCCACATATCCCTCTCACTTATTTTTAATAATCACTCTGTTTCGTGTAAACAAACGTCACCCAATACGAACCTGACGCACCAGAAATAGACTGGAACCCCCCAAAGCATTTAAAATATGTACTGTTGTATAATAATTACAAAAACAAACAGGCCCCCAAAATGACAACAACCAAACGATATTAGGGACGGCTCATTAGGTGCTTAAGCTGAGATGACAGGCCCAAAAATATCGTTCGCCGTATAAAAATTGTGTTTATTTTAAATAGAATGTGGTAGAATATCTTAAGTTTCCAAACTCCGGTGAAACCATATGGTACAGTGATAGTGTTATGGAATCGATACCCGTAGTATGTTTTAATCGATCTGAATGTTATTATATAATCGGAACAAAAATTATACACTGTGTAAACGACGGGTTGTGGGTTCGATTTCTACACGTGGAAATTATATATTTAATATTTTCATTTCCTTGCTTTGGTAACGACGCAAAGCATAGCGTTAAGTTCCGACACTTCACATCCAGAATTCGGTGGAAGGTGGCGAATGGAAGGGTATGGGGCGAAGTGTCTTAACACTACTGGCTCTACTGGCTATGTGCGGCATACAGCGTGAAGCTAAAAAAAATATACATAACCCATATAAAAACAACCAGGCCAGTCAACAATGAGGCCAGTCGTGGCGCGGCGGCACGAAGTATGACTGTAAAACTGACTGGTTGTGGGTTCGATCTCCACTCGAGGAGATGAAATATTTACTTAAATTTATATTTCCATTTCTTCGCTCTGGTGTCGAGGCTAAGCGCGGCGTTGAGTTCTGCCACTCAAAACGCAATGCCTCCAAAATTCGGCAGAAAGTGGGGAACGGAGTGTGTTAACAATAGGTTCCCTCTGCCTACCCTGCTGTGTGCGGAATACAGCGTGAAGCTGATTTTAATATAAAAACGACAAAATTTTAATAATTTTATTTAATAAGCATCTACACATGTAAACACGCTAAAATATAAAAAAATATCTATATTACTTTATAAATAAAAAAAACAAGCCATATCTACCATATAAAGCTAAAAGTAGCTAAACTCAAGTAAAATCTAACATCCGACAATACTGACACGTTCCTAATTTGACGGTACCGTTACTCTTAATGCTCTACGATGACAAATTTAATCTTTAAGTCGACTCCACTGTTATTATTCTTCGAAACGTCGTTTTATTTTTACCCCAAAGTTAAATACACAGGTGAAAGACATCACTGTAGCCTCATTAAATCTTTCGACAGCCAGTAGAGTCGCATTTGTGAGGAAAAATCGCCATTTCATTTGATATTCGCGATCAAAGAAGAAATAATAATATATATCCGACAAAAATTAACACTTTATAATTTAGTACTGTACAAATAATATCATCGTGCCAATAACTCTCGTTTTAATTATGATCGAGTGGATGCGGATCAAACGACAGTGTCGTGTTTTATTTATAATTTTTGGCTTTATCTATTATTAATATTTTTTTTTTCAGCTTCACGCTGTATCCCGCGTGTAGCAGGATAGGCAATGGGAGCTTGGTGTTTAAACACTCCACTTCCAGCGAAATCTGGCACAAAATGCTACGCTTTTGCCTCGACAACAGAGCAAAGAAATAAAAATATTAAATATTTTACTTTTTCGGGTGGGAATCGAACCCTCACCCTGTCGCTTTTACATCTTACACCAATACACCACTACTAGTCTCTGTTATATTTGTATGAAATACTTAAAAGCAAAATGTTAAAATAATAATAACAGTAGAGCTACGCGAATATTTACTCAACGGTAACAGTTATTTAATTTAAAAATCCAGTTACACTATTTGAAAAAAAAGTTATAAAACAAACTTATTCTCATTTTTATGTTTCGTAATGAGTTTTAAGGCTTAATTATTCAATTATATTTATTAAAAGTTTTAAACATGGCTGATATGGATCTTTTAAATAAAAAACACGTACAAAAATATAGTTATTAGAGATTGAAACTTAAATATCATGTTGTAGAGTTTGGCAAGAAGCATATTCTAGTGTTGGCATAAACAAAATTTTCCCAACACTTTAGTTGTGATGATCGTCCACTGATATTATAGCGCTATAATATTTCTTAATTAGTTACAACTTTTTATATATGGCATATTAAAGAAAATGAATATCTTAATTACATTTTCTGCCTCATTGCCCAACATGCTTCGTTTCTTTTTTGCTAGTTAATGCGTCATATTTCTATCTAGATATTTCTTTTATCATTTAGTTTTATAATTTTATTAACATTGAATTGTATTACTAATCTTGTGTTTAGCTTACTTAGCCAGTGTACTTAAAGGAAGTTAAAATTATATTATAAATTAACATATTTTGAATTATAAAGATGTATATAAAAGAAAATAAATACAAATTGTTGAAGCCAGTCGTGGTGCAGGGGCAGAAAGTGTGACTGTAAAACCGACTGGTTGTGAGTTCGATTCCAACTGGAGGAGATGAAATATTTACTTAAATTTATATTTTCATTTCTTCGCTCTGGTGTCGAGGCAAAGCGCTGCATTGAGTCCTGCCACCCAACACACAATGCCTCCAGAATTCGGCAGAAAGTGGGGAACGGAGTGTCTTAACACTAGGTTCCCTCTGCCTACCCTGCTGTGAGCGGGATACAGCGTGAAGCTGATAAATACAAATAAATCGCTTTGCAAGGTAACTTTCGTGTAGCACAAACACAAACTAACATCGCCCCCCACAGCCATCTCTATTTTGACCGCGTTAACAGTTGGTGTAAACCAATTAATACGACGCTAACTCACTTAGTAATATACATAGATACGTTGTTTTTTTTTAATAATATTTATAAAAAAAACACATTACTTCCTTATTATCACGTTTGTACATTGTTATAATATATACAGTGCTAATTACAAACGAGTTCTTTATTAGCATGGGAGAGAATGCTTGCGAGTTGATTTTCTATTGTCTTTGTCATTTGGAATGGCCAAAATTAAGCTCAAGTTACTGTATGAATTTTTGTTTAATCCAGACTATACTAGATCGACGTCGTGGCACAGGAGCAAGTGTGTGGCTGTAAAGCGATTGGCTGTGAGTTCGATTCCCACTCAGGGGAATGAAGTATTATTTATTTTTTATTTTTTCGTGTTTTCGCTCTTGTAACTCTTTCTCTTAACACGCAATACCTTCGAGATATATTTGGCGAAAAGTGTAATAGAGTACTCTGTTTCGTCAATTTTTCGAGGTATAATACTATCTTAACTATATAACTTAACGAGGTATAATACTATCTTAACACTAAATTAAGAGTAGAGGGTTATATTCTTCATATATATGCGGAATATAGCGTTAAATAAAAAAATAGTACCTCGCATCTGATTAACTTCTAGGCCATAACAATTAAATATATTTTTTTTATTAAGTAACAATGGGATTCCATCTTAGTATGTTTTTTCTCATGTAATCAATACTTATACATACATACATATTCATTTGATAATCACCTTATCAATAATATGATTAAAGAAATCATAAAAAGATATTAGATATAATCTATTTTTTATGAAATTATTCATTTCATTGGATACAATAATTATTAAGTTCACCGAACCATATCCACACAGGGCGAGGCTCCAAACGTAAATATAACTATCACGCAAGAAATAAATAATATATCGTTAAAGTTCGCAATACAATATATATATATNATATACAGTTAAATGTTTTCACTTAGTATAAACATTTAATTTTATAATACTATTCTGTTGAGAGATGAGAAAATTTGAAATATTTTTTTTAGCTCTACCTAACCTGGTATACGTTAGGTTAGTTGGTATAGGTTAGTTTAGATTAGATTAGAGACACTCCGTTATCCGCGTAATGATTAATTTTCGAAATAATGCTCGAATAATGCTCCACAGAGCTTAACGCAGCGCTTTGTCTTTTTACCAAAGCGAAAAATTAAAGTTACTAAATTTATTTCTCCGAGTGTGAATCGTATGTACAATTGTCGCGTTTAACGTCACGACGTTGCGCCATGTCGGCCTAATTTTGTGATGTCAACAAAAATTTAAGTCTCACAAACAGACAAAAAATTATTATTTAAAAATAAATATTAAAGAATGATTTTCTATCTGGTTGTGTGACATAAAATGTTTGTAAGGCCGATTAGATTATTTCAAGCATTTAAATGAAAACTATTATATATATTCACGCTGTATCCTGCACACAGCAGACAGTGTCTTAATACTAGGTTAACTCAGGCAGAGTTAACCTAGTGTTAAGACACTGCGTTCCCCACTTTCTGCCGAATTCTGGAGGCATTGCGTGTTGAAGGCCAGAACTCAACGCCGCGCTTAACCTCGACACCAGAGCGAAGAAATGGAAATATAAATGTAAGTAAATATTTCATATTAATATATATTCAGCAATTAAATCAGAAAAAGACACTTCGAAGTTAGCTACACTAGATTTCCTCTGCTTACCCCGCTAAATGCGGGATACAGCGTGAATACAAAACAAAAAAAAAATTGAAAAGCTATTATACACTTATCATAATAATTAAACGAGATGATATAACATTCAACATTCGCCACCGAAAGTTGTCACACATACTCTACCAGGGCACCATCAGTCACAGTCTACACAAATCAGTGGCCCTCGACAGTTTCTAACGATGATTTTTCTTTCTGACATGAATACTTGCGTTACTACGCGAAGCATTCAGAAAATTAATTAACTTGTTTTAACTTGTTGCTGTAATAGTCTTTAGGACAGACAAAACGTATATGNTATATACGTTTTGTGAATCATCAGTTCATCGCATGAATATGAAATTAGTTTATGATTTTATAACAATATAAGTTTACGAAATCTAAAATGCTTACACTCCATACAAAATTTGTTCTCATTTTGTTATGAAATAAAATTAATAAATATTACATTATTAATTACTACATATGGAAAAAACATATTAAATTACAAAAGATACCCAAAATATATTCTAACTATATTTAACATAATTTCAATAAGCACTTTTCATATGAATAATAAGAACGCAGTATAACAATCTAACATTTAATTAAATATTCTACAAGACGTGTCAGCACTGGCTCTGTCATAAAAATGTAAAGGAAGCGGTGAGCTTGTACCGACACTCATATCCAAGTTTAATGTATTCCGACATACACATAGGCTCTACAATGCTTGTATTATTAAAATGTATAGTTATCAAAAACATTGGTCATTCACCCTGTATAGCGTACAGCCGTGGCTTCTTTCCGTTCACATATCTCTACATATTAGAAAACAAATATATGAATATTGTTTCTTTTTTTTTCTTAAATTTAGGTTATGTTATATATGAGGCTAGTCTGGATTGTGGGATACGACAGGTTGTGGTTCGATTCCCACACGAGAATAAAAAATATTTAATATTTTCAATTCTTCGCTCTGGTTTCGACGTAAAGCGCGGCGTTGTTCCGCTACTCAACTCTCAATACCTCCAGAATTCATCGGAAAATGGTGAACAGAGTGTCTTAACACTAGGTTCCCTGCCGTGTTGTATGCGAGATACAGCGTGAAGCTGAAGTGTTACAATTACGAATACAGAGTAAAGGAATGTAGAGACATTCTGTTCTACCTAACAAAAAAATATATATTATTAATGGTTTGTTTGGATGGTGTATTGTTGGCGGACGACACCGGATGCTCGCGTTGACACTAATTATTCTATGCTACGAATGATAGATTGCGCGGACAAATCACTAGGGCCAGTAATAAAAAGCTTTCCTTTTAGTTTCTCAGACACTTTGTTACGTGGGCCGTTCTGGTAATATTTCTGATTGTATCGGGCACTGTCAGATTAAACTACTATAATCCTGTTTAAAATTACATGCCTATCATAGAGCAGTCTAATTGTTTTGCTGCTCTCTTGAAATATGATTTCATTTACTAAATATTGTGGTTTTTTTTATTTATATTTACAATCGCCTACTATAATTTTATATAAATGTATGTATGTTTGTACTACTAATAACGGCTTTGTCAGGTTTTGTCTTGTACGGTGGAGATGAATCACAATATACTACTTTGTTATTTTCAAGATATAAATTAATAATTACATTTTTCATTTTATTTACCTTAGATATTCCTGAGTCTAGATTTTTAAATGTCAACGAAAATAATCACCAGAATTACCTTGCAGTTCTATTCCTAGTTACAACGAGAAATAAACAGACTCTGTGGTTTAACTAAAATCTCAGAGTATCAGTTTCGACCTTTGGGCCTCATCATCAGCCCAGCACGATGGTACCATATTTATATTGTCATTTGATCTACGTATAATTGCCCAGTTTTAAGATCTTAAATGTATTAGAAATAAGAGAAATTAAGCTTTTTAAATTCATCTTTTAATAGGTTTGCTATATTATAATATATTTTAATATAAAATATATGTTATTAGAAATAAAACCGGTCAACCGCAAGTCTCGACCATTGAGGGTTCCGTTTAATTTCATGGTTGTATTTCAACGAGAAAATGATTTACAAAAGTTGACAAATCTTGACAAATTTAGGTTTACGGGAGTAGTACTTATTTTGTTCAACATTAACTACAACTATAAGTTTGTAATGATTTTTAGGACACCTTACGTACTTCAAAAGGAATAAACGGAACCTTTATATGATCACTTTGTAGTCGGTTTGTCTATTAAGACTTATTTATTATCTTGAGATCGCGTGGAGGTATCAAACTCAAATTAATATCAAATATCCAGGCCCTCGGAGTAAAGAAAAATTCAAACTTCTAAGTCAATATATTCAATAAATACGAACATATACGAATCTTTGAGAGAGAGAGAGAGAGAGAGCGGCAGCAAAAATATCCTCTGATAACAATGACTTAAGAGTTTCATTTTTATTCCTGTTTTATATATAATATTCATATAAATTTCCGCTCGGCACCTCCACGTGATCTTTAAAAATATGATCGTTACAAGCTGACAGACAAAACAATAAAACGTGTTGATTGATGTTCATAAAATCCATGACATTTCTTTTTAATTAGGTGAGAGGAGGTCATAATAAATAGAGAAACGGTATTTTAATAATTTTTATATTATTAATAATGCAATATTAACTCAACTATTGTATTAACACATTAAAAAAAGCACCTAAATGAGCTTAATAAGACTTAGGGATTATTTTTAATTAATTATTAAATTACAAAATACGGTAAATTCTGTTACATCAAATGTCAAGTGAAAGAATCGACTTCAAAATAAAAAATACGATATTATTTCACTATTATATGTACATATACCTATTAAATACAATAGTTTGTATATCATTTATTTATTTATTTATGTAAACAGCAGGGTAGGCAGAGAGAACCTAGTGTTAAGTGGGGATCGAACCCACAATCAGTCGGTTTTACAGTCACATTTTTGGCCCCTGTGCCACGACTGGCCTCAATCATTTATTTCTTAATAATTAAATTTAATACAGAAAAGGTAACTATTTTATTCATTTTATATTTACTGAATTTCTTCAGGTACTTACTTCATTTACATACATATAGGTCTGGCCATAAAAACTGTTACAATAAAAAATAAATAAAATATTAGTTTTGAATTTGAATCTGTAATTTTTATATCATTTTTCACACACAGCTGGGTAGGCAGAGGGAACCTAGTGTTAAGACACTCCGTTCCCCACTTTCCGCCGAGTTCTGGAAACATTGCGTGTTGGGTGGCGCAACTCAACGCCGCTCTTTGCCTCGACACCAGAACGGAGAAATTAAAATATAAATGTAAATAAACATTTCATTTCCTCGAATGGGGATCGAACCCACAACCAGTCGATTTTATTGTCACACTTTGTGCCACTGCGCCACGACTGGCCTCATTTATTATATTTTCTTGTTTGCACCAATGTATTGTAAAATATTTTGTGATATCAAAATGGAGTGGAGTGATAAAGAGAACAAAATCTCTATGATAGCAACACTTAAACTAGGTATGGAAACAAATACAATTTTTAAAATCTTCCATACGCTTGGTATTAGTCAAATGTTTGTGTACCGGTCTACGTTTTGACTGCTTTCGTACGAAATAGATGATCAAAGCAGTCAAGGGAAGGAGAAATCCTGTCCGAAAGCAAAACATTTCATCTCGGAAGATGAAGATAGCCTAGAACTATGTCGCATATTTTAAAAGATGACTTACGACTTACCCTTAAGAGACGCACTCGTAATTTCTTAACTTATCATTTAAAAAAGTATAGGATGGTTAAATCACAACAACTCCTCAAATTTTAAAGGACTGTATCGCAGCCAATGGAGACCACTTCGAATAAGCTTTACATATTTTGAATGGTTTTATATTTTTGTATTAAACTAACACACTGTTATAGTAATAAATGTTACGTACAATAAAACAATATGTTTTTCTTTGTAATAATATTTATAGCAAGATAAAGCAGCAGTAAGCAATGTTCATCAGAAATGAACATAGCAAACTTTAATATAAAGTTTACTTTTTTGTAACTTGATCAAAACTTTGAAAAAAAATCTTTTTAGTTTCACGCTGCATCCCGCACATAGCAGGTTAGCTAATGTGAAGGGAATACAATCTTGTGTTTAGTAGAGTACGATGCATATCTAATATCTATTATAATGTACTAAGCCCTTATAATTACGTAAGCGAATAAAAATTATAATCGAGGCCAGTAGTGGCGCAGGGGCACATAGTGCGACTGGTTGTGGATTCGATCCCCACTCGAGGAGTGAAATATTTATTTACATTTATATTTCCATTTCTTCGCTCTGGTGTCGAAGCAAAGCGCGGCGTTGAGTACCGCCACAACGCAATAACGCCAGAATTCGGTGGAAAGTGGGGAACGGAGTGTCTTAACTAGGTTCCCTCTGTCTACCCTGCTGTGCGCGGGATACAGCGTGAAGCTGAGCAAAAATTTGTATAATTACATACATTTATATAGAAATTTGTTTTGCGTAATTGAAGTGCAAATAATCACACTAATAACAGCTATAGCAGGTGTTACAAATTTAGTATCACAATTAAATAAGGTTAATTAGGTGTAGCGTAGGTAGGTGGGTATGTAGGTATGTAGGTATGAGGTAGGTAGGTAGGTAGTGGAGATCGTTTCGTTTGATATATTGGTTCACTTTGTTTTATATTTGAAATGGATGCTCGGGTAGAATTTTTTATCTTGTATGTTTTTTTTATTTTCTGCCTATAGGATAAAATGTTTTAATTGTTCTTAGACTATTTGCGTTTAAGCTTTTTAATTTTTTTGATTTATATTACGTATTTTTCCTACAGCAGCTTACTTTTTAAATAGTCCAGTTTACCCTTTATGCTGGTTTTCAAAGACATTAATATAATTTTAGATAATAACATTAATTTTAATTAGACTTAAACCGATGACTGTCCCGACCCCAAGGTAAAAAGAGGCCACATATCAAATCACCGTTTTTCTAAAATAACACTATTTGCGTTACTATCAACAAAATCAGATTTGCTTATTATTTATTATTAAATTTAACACAACCTCTAATATGAAATATCGTATCTATACTTCCTTATATTATAAAGCTGAAGAATTTGTTTGGTTCAACGCACTAATCTCAGAAAGTACTGGTTTGAATTGATAAATTATTTTCCTTTCGGATAGTCTATTTGCTATAGGCTATGGGCTATTTTACATTACGTTAATAATTTTGATGAAAAGTAGTATGGTCAGGATGACCATGGGCATAATTTATCATACTTTAGTTATTGTCATTAGACTACACGAGCGAAGCCGTAAGCAAACAGTAAGCTATTACCAGTATAAAGTAAGACAGAGAAAACTGACTTACCAGAATCTCCGTATACCAGTATCAAGACAGCAGCTCACATTTCTCTAAAGTAATATAATAATAATATATTAAAATACATTTGAAAATAGGCCTATCTTAACAAGAACTGTACTTAAGATAAACTTAGAAATAAAAGTAACATGGCAAAATTTTACTTTTAGTATCATTTGTCCACAACAACATCCATAAATCAGGGTTTGTATTGAAAATAGGAATGCACCGGCAACCGTTCGACGTTCAGAGATTATTGTGTACTATTTGTAGCCAACTATTGTCACAATAGTGTAAGTAAAGTGGAGTGTAGTTAGCTAGGAATGTTTCATGTGAAGTTAAAATATTGTTATAATTAATATATGTTTGTGTTACATAGAATTTTTTTTACAAAATGGTAGGCAGAGTGAATCTAGTGTTAAGACACTCCGTTGGCCACTTTCCACCGAATTCTGAAGGCATGACGTGTTGAGTGGCGGAACTTAACGCTCGTTTGCCTAGACACCAGAACGAGGAAATGAAAATATAAATGTTAAATAAATATTTCATTTCGTCGAGTGGAGATCGAACCCACAACCATTCGCGCCCTTGCGCCACAACTAGCCTCATATTATTTAATACCGATGAGACCAAAATAAAGGCTTGTAATTTACTCTAAAAATATAATATATTGTATTATAAACAGTATATGACAGCACTAGTATAGACTATAGATACAACGCAATCACGCAAGTAACGCTACGTTCAATAGTAGAAGCAAACTCTTGATGCTGACCTATCAACCTTATAGAGATAAGAAAACAAATCGCTTCTACTGAAAAGATACCGTCGCAACCGCGCCCAGCCATACCAGCACTAGTTAAATGACCTCGTTTTGTCTATTCATATATTATAGGGAATGTTGATTATATTATGGAAGGTTTTGGGAATCAAATTGATAGTATGAACGTTAAATTCTTAATTATTTTTTCTTATTTTTACTATAATATAATATCAAACAAAAACGATTATATTTGTCACTAAATAATAATCTTTAAATAAATTAGATAACTTGAACACATTACATAGCTTAAAAGGTTTTTGTTTGCATATTGGGATAGGCAGAAGAAATGTAATGATAAGTCACTCCATTTTTCCAGCCATCACCAAAGTCAACATCACATATATCACACAGCATTACATCAAAACTAATAAAAGTTATTATACAATAAAATTATAATAATATAACAGAACGAACAAACAAACACCACCACAATCAATACTCAAGTTTAATGACATTTAAGCAATAGATAGATAGAGGTACCTTTTATCCAAAACGAAAACTCCCGAGATAACCTAAACGGCAACTGTTTATATTGTTTAACTTGGCTATAGTAATTTGTTAACGTCGAACAAACCTGACGTCTCCTAAAAATACTATGGAGATTCAAACAATGAAATTTATCATTCAGAGCTACT
The DNA here is from genome assembly GCA_013403705.1 of Heliconius hermathena. Lineage (NCBI taxonomy): Eukaryota > Metazoa > Arthropoda > Insecta > Lepidoptera > Nymphalidae > Heliconius > Heliconius hermathena. The sequence goes on along the minus strand of JAAIXJ010000334.1, from coordinate 187,504 downwards.
AATACATAGATACAAGATATAGAAACGAAATGGCGTTTATAACTCATATTGTAACGGGTTTTTTTTTAAATAAATTAATATGAGATAATGCTCTGGATGCCCACGCGAGATTGTTATACAGGGAAGTATGTTAAATCTTAATAGTAATCTATTAGCTACTATAATATTTCTCTGTTACTTCGCTTATTTGGTATCGTTCTTCCTTAAGTATTAATAATGTGAAGCCCTCGTGGCGTAGTGGAATGTCTGATAGCCAGTCAGGTTATGGGAGCAATTCCCGATTGTAATTATTTGAAATTCGTCTCACGCAATGTATCGTATTCAGGCTGAGCGAAAATTGAAGTGTCTTGACATTATGTTCTCTTTAGCTGTCATGTCAAGATAGCGTCAAACTGACTAATATACCGGAAATATTTTAAATGCACATCCTTTGCACTAAATATGAAGTTTTCGCTAAATATTTCACGAAATTTTAAAAAATGTTAATAACTATTAATAATAGATACTTAAAAAATTAATAATAAGTCGTGCCGTGAGCGAAGCAACTTTATTTATGATAATTTTTTTCTTTCATTTTCATAACAAGATTTCCTTATATTTTGCCTTAATTCATTAAAATACTACACTAATGGCTTATTATCGAATTTTAGTATTAATTAGGTTCAAAATCACTTGTGTGTTTTATTTTGTGGGTAGGTAAATAAAACTGTAAGTATGAGAAAAGAATGTGGTACGTCACTCCGTTCTTGATGTTCCTTTTTTGAAATCTGCAACCTTGAATCCAAAATCATTTATTACATTTAAAATGAGTTCACCTTAAAGCTTAAATACCTCGCGCAGGTGACATTTTTCCGCTCTGTCCTACTTCCCTGCTGGCTTCAGTTTGACCGGAGGAGGGGGAGGGCCACTATCCATAATTAAACAAAACCCGACCCTCCCTTACAACACGACGTTTAACACATCCAGATAATCTTCCAAATCGGCTAATCTCCTCTAAACTCAATTCAGTTTTAATTCATTTATATGGGAATGAGGCAACGGTACGACTGTGATGGGGATTAAATTGGATATGGAGAATTGTATTTTTTTATATATTACAATGCTTTTTTTTATAAATATATGGTTATATTTAACTTGTAAATTGTAACTTTACCTTTTGAGTTTGAACTTGTAACTGTAGTTTGTCTTTGTCGAAAGATAAAATATTATAATTTGTAAGTTTAATATGTAATTGAGATATATGTAAGAGAGAGTAGAATTAACTATTAAGATCAATAGTAAATGATTAATTGTTACATTCAGTCTTTATGACTAATCATGAAATCAAATAAATCAAATCAGCTTCACGCTGTATCCCGCACACCTAGTGTTACCTAACCTAGTGTTAAGACACTCCGTTCCCCACTTTCTGCCGAATTCTAAAGGCATTGCGTGTTGAGGGGCAGAACTCAACGCCGCGCTTAACCTCGACACCAGAGCGAAGAAATGGAAATATAAATTTAAGTAAATAGTTCATCTCCTCGAGTGGTGTGCTCGAGTGGGGATCGAACCCACAACCAGTCGGTTTTACAGTCACACTGCGTGCCGCTGCACCACAACTGGCCACAATAATAAGCAAGTAAATTACTATTTGATAATATACATTCTTTTCTATACTTCGAGTATCTGTTACCACGAGCTGCGATAATGTGCAGAATGTGAGCTAGAACAGTAGCAAAATACAGTCATAAAAAATAGCTATATATTAAATCCATAAAAAAATCCCTTTTTATTTCTTGCCTATCCTAAACTTCATATTCTCTAATTTCTGCTAATATTAAGAAAAGTTCGAAAATTTGTGAAAAAAAATCATACCAAAAACAGATACAGCGATTCATATACATTTTTTTTAAATACAATGAACCGTATACATAATGGTATATAAAATAAACTTCACAAACTTTTTTTTACTATTTACTCTAAAAATAACGAAGAAAAAATAAATAAAAAATGGTGCGTACAATTGTAAAATTATAATAATACGGTTCCAATCAATTTAAAGCTTCCTAGAATAGTCTACATGAAAATAACCTTTTGAACTCATAATGACCATATATAAGTCAGATTTATAAACTAGCTAAGTGTTAACGATTATTGCCGTGTATGATGTGATAAAGAGCTTTAGCGTAAGAACGCCATTTATCTCTTATAAAAAGTATTAAGAAAAATATCAGAATAATTTAAGTTTTAGAAGCTTATACATACATACATATATACCAAGATGAGGTGTTGCCACGTTTTGTACATAGCATTAAAATTTTTCAGGCCAGTCGTGGCGCAAAGGCACAAGTGTGATTGTAAGCGTTGGTTGTGGGTTCGATTCCCACTGGAGGAAATAAATTATTTAAATTTAGTTGAGTTCCGCTACTCAACACGCAATGTCTCCAGGATTTGACGGAAAATGATGCTATTCATCATCTGTATAAATACAGCAGGGAACTTAGTGTCTTAACACTAAGTTCCCTGCTGTATTTATCATTATTTTTATTAGATTCATATCTAAATTGGTTAATATTACATTTTCTATTTTTATGTGTGAGATTTAAAAAAAATCGTGATTGCGATAGATATATAAATTGAAGCTTCTCTTAAATGTTATTACCAGTATTTAAGAAATTATCTAAAAATATATTAATAATTATTATCAAGTGTTAACGTTACACTTTCATCGAAAGAGCACTATAAAATAGGCAAAAATGATTTTTTATCTTTTAACTCTATTTCACTTCTAATTTGACTAAAAATAATAAAATTAACATTTAATTCGTACTAAATGTGTGCTAATTGCTATAATTTTTTCTAAAGCCGGCGATAATACATTCACAAATTATTTTGAAATTATACATTGCAACTAACCGTTTAAATTTAATAGTTAAATATGTGATCATTTGCATTTGAGATTCAAAATAAAAAGTTAATTTCATACTTTACAGTTAACTTTTGTTAGTATTTTTAGAATAATAATATCTCGAGATATGTAAAGATTTTCAGAATACCAAAGGAAACTTTTATGTAGTCTATGTAACGTGTATTATTTTTGAGATATCATACATTCTAGTCTCGTGTTCTCTAAATTTATGTGGCATTTCATTTAGTGAAATAAATTGCTGATTTTAAATGAAACTATTTGAACCGAATTAATTTTTGCGTATATTTTAGTAGATATTTTAGAAAATTTTGGTAACAAGTAGACTACTTGTGACAACGTACAGAGATGGATAGGTAAAGATTTAGGTAAATTTATAATATAAAAAAACCGGGCAAGCGCGAGTCGGGTTCGCCCACCGAGGGTTTTGTACAAAAATTGGAGTCTCGAGCTTTTACTGAAATTCAAACTTAGCTTAGCCAAAGCCATTTCATCTGGTACCTTAAACTAATGGCTTTAATACCAAATTCTGCTCCCTTTTAAGGCTTTTATTTTTTAGAATTTAACCACAATTGTAGAGTTTTCAGTGTGTTTCTTAAACTAGTGCTACCTGTAGATGCTAGCTGTCAAATTTCATAATTCGTGCTCAACCGGAAGTACCCTATTAATTTTGACGTAGAAATACATTTTTTTAGGAGCCGTAGATCGAAGTACATGATTTGAATTTCAACTCGATATCTTTAAGCGTTCCTGAAATAAAGGCTTTTGACAGATAGACAGACGGACAGCAAAGAGATCTTATAAGGGTCACGCTGTATCCTGCACAAAGAAGGGTAGGCAGAGGGAACCTAATGTTAAGACATACTGAAGACATTAGTGGAACTCAACGCCGCGCTTTGCCTTGACACCAGAGCAAAGAAATAAATATATACATTTAAATAAATATTTAATTACCTCGAGTGGAGATCGAACCCACAACCAGTTACAGTCAAACTTCGTGCTCCTGCACCACGACTGGCCATTATATAATATCCCCTCCTACAATATTCTCCTAAATATCCCATAAAAAAATAAATAATAACAATCAGAAAAATCAAAAAAGATCTTACAATAACCGAATATCCATAATTACAGAACATGTCACAGTTAACTCGATACGCCTGTGCGTAATTCAAAATAACATGTGATGCAGTCGGGGTCGGTGTAGAGCGAGGCGAGGGTAGATGGTTAATTAATTATATAATAATAACAATAATCGGTCGGGGTGAGCTTAATAAGCCTAAAGTCAAAGTTCATTTGGTCAATGCTTAAATGTATTCGCCATCGTGTGCAATGTTCCCACTTGACTTTGGGTTATTTGTTTATAAAAACATAGAAAGCTTCTTGAAAGTGACGTATTATTACTAAATACATTTAGTTACTTAGTTTAGCGCTGTATCCCTGGCAGTGTAGCCAGACAGAACGAAGCACCAACTACGTCTATCTCTGCGTTCCTCTTTCGCTTCGTCCACTGTCATCAACCTATTCATATATGCCCTCCGGGAGGTCCTCGTGCTTCTTACCTGACCTTCCTCGAGAATCTCCTTGTTTGATGTGCCCAAACCACCTGAGTACCTACGTTCTTCTTCATATACAGTGCGATATTTTCCTACTTGCACTGCTGTGTATCTCTTCATTGTGAATTCGATCAACTAAACTGACTCCGCATATCCTATGAAGAGATCGCATCTCCACAGCATTCATCTTTCTTTCATTCTTCTTCTGTAATGCCTCGTTAAGCCACCTTACAACAGCGTCGGTACCAACACTGTATTTTGTATAGCCAAACGTGCAGCTGTGTTGACGTTTCGCCGTCTCATCAATGCAACTAAGACACCGTTAACCCTGTTACCGTCAGCAATACGTGTTGCCACATCCATTTCGCATCTTCCATTTCCACTGAACATACATCCTAGATATAACTTAATATAACTTACGAAATATATGATCACAATAGAAATACGTATATATCTTTGAAATTTTAGAAATTTCTTAGAAAGGAAAATCCTAAAAAGGAGTTTCGTCAGTAATATAATAAAAACAACAAAGTTCCCAATTGAGAAATTGTCTTCTCCACATGATAAGATGGTGATAAATATTATATCGTAAATCTTCCACTAAATCTCAGACGGATATCTATTATTCAGAAATTATGATACTGATAACGCAAAAGTGTTATTTACTTGGATCAATTTAATATATTTTTGCTAAAGAGTAGAAGCCGATCATGTACCAAGATGTAATCATAATATTTAAATGACATATACTTATAATTACTAATAATTATACTACTATGAGCTTTTTCCCTATAAAAATATTTACATTTACGATTTAGGCTTTTCCTAGTTATATTTAGATAAATTACGGATTTCAGTTGTATCATCTTGCAAGACGTTAAAATGAGTGAAAACCGTAAAACAAAACGATCTCTTACTATATCTTTTCGTAAAATCTCCGAAAATGTGGAAGGCAATAAGCACTTTCTAACATTTTTTTGACGGACATAGATTATATTTATATTACAAAAATGTACTAGTCTCAGAAAAATCTTTTGATTTCCAATTCAATTACTCTGGTTCGTATCGAGTTATGATTTTTTTTTTATCAGCTTCACGCTGTATCCCGCACACAGCAGGGTAGGCAGAGGGAACCTAGTGTTAAGACACTCCGTTCTCCACTTTCTGCCGAATTCTGGAGGCTTGCGTGTTGAGTGGCAGAACTCAACACCGCGCTTAGCCGAGTATCGAGTTATTTTTACCCATAATATAAAAAAATGAATAATGCCTAATTAGTAATGTTAAAATACCGTTATATATATATATATGTATGTACGTATAGTGGTTTCGGTCACTGGCCACGTTTAGGTAATTTCAAAAAGTTTTAATTTAATCACCATGCAAATGAATACAATGGAATGTCGTCTACTTTTATATTTAACAACGGTTTGTTTTAACTACTATTTAACTAGGCGTTCATTTGGGAAATAATGGAAAAACAGTTGTAATTGATTTAAATTTACATATATTAATAAATATGTAGCATTAGTTGCGTCTTCAAATTCTATGCAATGTAATTTTTTTTTTGAGTACACAGAATTTCACGATATGTTTGGCCCAACGTAATGTATATAATAAAATATGTAAATATGTATTTAAATACATATATTCTAAAACTTAAAAGAATTTACTTTGTGTGTAAAAGTTAAATTTGACTTTAATATTTAAGTAATATCTACGAGATAACTATTTTCAAGGTACCCTAAAGCTTAAGTGGCAATGCCTGCATGAAGCTTGGCCAGTAGGTTGAGGCTATAATGTGACGTGAGCGGGGAAATTATTACATCTAATTTAATTATTTTTCCGCTGTGGTAAGACAACGAGATAAAAATATACCCCCACAAAACTAAAACATTCAGGTACACGGTGTACCAAGGGAAGATGGGCACGTTTGGTCCATGCCCACCCCAGAATGGACTGGTGCCCACCCCAGAAATATTATTATAGCAACAAAAAAAATATCCTGAAAAATTTTAAAAATGACATTTACACGTTCATATCTAGCAAGAATATAGGCCTCCCAGAATTTATATTTATTATAGATACATCTATGTACACGGGAACCCCTAAACTCATGATCGTAATGACGTAAAGTCTAGATTGTCAATGGTTTTTATTCATTTTCTTCATTTTTTTATATATCATTGCGTTTTTATGCCGGCACGTAGGTGTATTAAAAAAGTTTTTTTTAGCTTCACGCTGTATTCCGAACACAGAAGGGTAAGGGGAAATCTAGTATTAAGACACTCCGTTTCCCACTTTGCGCCGAATTCTTGAAGCGTTGCGTGTTGAGAGGCGAATCTTAACGCCGCGCTTTACCAGAGCGAAGAAATATAAGTAATAAATATTTTAATCCGCCGTTTAAATGGAATCGAACCCACAACTGTCACGTTTACAGTGCTCACGACGGCCACAAAATAATTATTTTCTTATATCTATTAAACAAAATTATCTACGCCCCATTAAATTTATAGAAATTTCTATTTTTCTTTAAGTTCATCTATAAATGATCTGTGACGGATACAGGTTTTTGTTTGTTTAATTAGATAAATATCCGATATAATATAATATTATAGAAAGATATCATAACTAATATAAACATTTTATTAATAACGATAGCTTTCTTGTAGGGATCATCAGTTCACATCATATAAAGGATAGGAATTTAGAAAGAAAAAAGAAAATAATGAAAGGTGTTGCCATATTATACACCTAGTTAGTTGGAAAGTAGATAGGTTAAATGAGGCAGAACTAATATTTAATTAAACAAAGTTAATAATACAATATATTTTTTGTGTGACTCGTTCAAATAATATAATAATACCGTTATAATAACGTTTGTCTTATAATCGTTACTTCTGGGACTATATGATGTAATAATAGAGACTCAAGATTGACACTCAAGCGACTGCGCTCGCTTTAACTTTAATTTACATTAAAACCAAAGATAGATAGAATAAAAATAAATCAGCTTCCCGCTATATCCCACACACAGCAGGGTAGGCAGAGGGAACCTAGTGTTGAGTTCCCCACTTTCTGCCGAATTCTGGAGGCATTGCGTGTTGAGTGACAGAACTCAACGCCGCGCTTAGCCTCGACACCAGAGCGATGAAATGGAAATATAAATTTAAATAAATATTTCATATCCTCGAGTAGGGATAGAACCCACAACCAATCACACTTTGTGCCGCTGCGCCACGACTGGCCTCATAGATAGAATATTTTTCTAATAAAACATTATCCTAGGTCCACTTTATTATCTTTAAGAAAATGTGGAAAAAAATGATAATTTAAGAGTAATTTTGATGTGAAATAGTAACAAACAAACTTGCATTCACATTTATTATATTAGTATGATGATCCATAAGACAATTCTAAGAACAGTGTATACAATATGTAACTAGTTTAAAAAAAATGGAAAATTATTGTCAGGATCTACGGTTTGATACATGATTAATATTCCATTTTATAGCTTTAGATCTCTGTATATTTTAATTTTTTATCGAAATTACTACAAAAGAAGAAACATATTTTTATAAATAAAGTGTCGCTTTTTACTTCTCTAAATATCACTTTATTTTTTGTTTTCAACTTCACGCTGTATCCCGCACGTAGCAGGGTAGGCAGAGGAAACCTAGTGTTAAGGCACTCCGCTCCCGACTTTCTGCCGAATTCTAGAGGCAATGCATGTCGAGTAATGGAACCTAACGCCGCGCTTTGCCTTGACACCAGAGAGAAGAAATCCATATCCTGTTGCGCGTTACAGTCAAACGCTTCTACCCCTGCCCCACGACTGGCATCAAAAATTATTTAAAATGATAACAATTCAGTGAAATTATTTAACATTTTCAAACTGGAGTGTCCAAGAAAGTTCTTACGCTTTTATTTGCTATCAGTCAAGGCCAGATTGAAGATAAGTGAAAAAAGATGCGAATACTGAATGTTAAGACCGTTTTAAATTAAAGGTAATCCCAATTGTTTCTCTCGCTCCAATCTCAGATAAAACTGGGGGCGGTCTTAATGCTTTCTCTTACTGATGGTAGCTCGAAACACGCACTTTTAATTACAATTTAAAGAAAACATATAGTCCATTAAAGTACTTGGACGGTGATTCAATAAATTTTTGGTGATCGTGCTTTTGAAAGCTCATTATTTTTTTCATGTAATCTTTTTTAAAGTGGAGTGAGTAAATTTCTTCTTTAACAAGTTATACGTGCATAAACTGTTGCAAAGCGTTGAGTTCCGCCAACACGCAACGCCTCCAGAATTCGGCTGTAAGTGAGGAACAGAAGTGTTTTAATGGAGTGTTGAACACAAGGTTCCTAGGTTTCCTTTACCTACTCTGCTATGTGTGGGATGCAGTAGTATTGTTATCTTCCTATAAATGATGTACTTTCGGTAAAATCACTTTCACAATTCACCGTGTTAAATGTAAAAACAATTAAAATCTTCTGTGAAATATAAAAAAATCCCAATAATAGTATATAAATAATGTATCTAGAACTATTATGACTTGAATTATAGACCAAACAAAACTTATTCCTCAACGAAGTTTACGAGTAGGGTAAAACCGGGATACATGTCCCACCTTTTGAAGAAACCTCCTAGTTTAAAAAATATAAATAATATATGATTAATACTTTTGAGGCCAGTCGTGGCGCAGCGGGACAACGTGTGACTGCAAAAACCGACTGGTTGTGGGTTTGATCCCCACCCGAGGAGATGAAATATTTACTTAAATTTATATTTCCATTTCTTCGCTCTGGTGTCGAGGTTAAGCGCGGCGTTGAGTTCTGCCACTCAACACGCAATGCCTCCAGAATTCGGCAGAAAGTGGGGAACTGAGTGTCTTAACACTAAGTCCCCTCTGCCTACCCTGCTGTGTGCGGGATACAACTTGAAGCTGATTTGAATACTTTTGTATCTAACTATAATAGTTTGAGTTCTTTATGTTGAATTATTAGTATTTTTTAACTTATCAACTATACATTTTGCAGAATTTAGCTTTTTGTGGAACCCTTGCTTTAGAGACAGGAGCTTTTCTACATGGATAGTTGCGCTATTGTAAAAATATTATATGCCTACAGTGCGAGATTGATCGATATTGCATAAACGAAAAATTCAAGCAAATTTTTGAAATCGATTGCCTCCAAGTAACTTAGATCGAATTATTAAAATTATTTCACATTTTTTAAATCTTTGAATTGTTATCATGTTATGAAGAGATACAAAACGAATTACGTATTAGAGAATAATTCTAATATGATCTTTCTATTGATGCTTGGACTTGGCTTATTTCTTCATCCAGCAGTTTTTGTGATTTTTAGAAAATGTGGCGTCTTCCCCATTGAGGCATCTATCCCGGTTTTACCCTATACCACAACAAAAGCCGCGGACGCATTGTAAATCACATAATAAGCTCAAGAAAACTTTCGAAAGAAAAATAACACGCGTAACTAACTGGCATCAATAGTTTGTGAGTCGTTAAAATTGCAGCCACTTACTTTCCTTGCGTTATAAAATTTCTTCCTTTTGATTCGCCACCCCCGCCGTCCCCGGGAAGAAAAATTAGGGCGAACGCCATAAAAGGCGGGGGTGTAAATCCTGAACGATAATTCAAATCGTAATGTTAGCACTGAACGCGACATAATCATCTCAAAAACTAAATTTAATGCGGCGGCACTTAGAAACCACAGGGTTGGTCGCCGCTGCTATTTAAAGATATTTAATTATGTTAAAAGCAGATGACACCGTGGCCCTCCTTTTCATTGTCCAGCCTAACCTCCACGCTGTTGACATTTGGAAGTGTTTTATCTTTTAATTACTGTATTATACGTGATCCTGGTATTGTACGCCTTAAATATTTATAAAACAATATTGTTGACAATGTTATAATTAGGCTTTGCGGTAAATTGGGTTTGGGGGTTGACTTGTTTAGGGGTTAATAAGAAATCTGGCAAAGACAGGTTAGATAGTATAAGTTATGTATAAGTTTTTTTTCTTTGTACTTTTTTTTCAGTGAAGTCTTTTTAATGTGATTTTTATCGGTGTTTTCTAATAATTATCAAATATGTGACGTAGAGTTCTGCCACTCAACACATAACGCCTCCAGAATTCGACGAAATAGTGGGAAACGAAAGTATCGTGCAAAATAGAGCATAAATCTAAAAAATAAATAAAAATTAAGCAAATCAATCACTCACATCAAATACTTGTCATTCACTTGTCAATATAAAAAAAATGGTAGCAATTAACGAAATCCAATACCTAAACAGTATCCAATGAGCTCGGTTACCTCATCAAACGCCGAGGGCGTCCTCACGAGGGTTTGATTAGCAAAACTTTATAGTTCTATAAGGGTATGGTTCTATCTAATAGTTGTAACTGAACACCGCCACTCGACCAAATCCGACGATGCCAATAAATCACACGTCTTCAAACAAAGGGCCCTATGTATATTGGCTAGTTGGTACAAAAGCGAAGTGATTCTCAAACATTGGCCTGGATCGGTGTACGCTTACATTTACGTTTTGTGTCAGTGCCACGCAAAAATCGCAATAGTTAACTTTGACCATCTTCAAAAATGTTTGTCTGTATTTGCGTTATATGATATTAGAAGTTAATAGGTTTATTTTTGTATGAAATGAATGTAAAGTATCTAAAAATTTTATATATTTATATAAATATTTTTATATTTTTTAGTTTTTTGAAGTTTGCTTATGAATCAAGGTAACAGCCATTAATATATATTTAAGCAGAAAACTAAATTTTTAGGAAAGATAAAAGTTCATGTAATTATATAAGAAGGTTTTTGCAATTTCCAAAATTGAATATATTTATTTGTCAATTTTGTATTTTTTTAACACTTTCGAAATGTATAAAGATGTAGATAATAAAAAAAACTATATATATATATATATATATATATATATATATATATATATATTCTGCAAACATTGAGTGTTAAGTGGCGAAACTGAATGCCGAACTTTGCCTCGACACCCCAGCACAGAAATTAAAATATTAAATCAAATATTTAATATTTTAATTTCTTCATCAAGTGGGAATCGAATCCACAACCTGTGACATTTACAGTCACACGCTTGTGCCCCTGCACCAATGGAATGGAATTGAACTCTGAAGTGTAGAGTGTAGTGTATTAACACTAGGCACCCTCTCTCTATCCTACTACATGCGGGATATAGCGTGAAGCGGAAAATAAAAAATAATGACTTGGTTGTCTGTGTAAATGGAATGATTTAATTAATTATCGGTTTGCTGGCGGCGACACTCAAATGTCGAAGATACAGTCATTTAAAATGGTTTATGTTAACGAAGTCAATACGCTGAACTGCATTCGCTTGTACATTTTACATTCATAATATGTGAGAGTAGGCTGAAAAGTAAAAGTAATTCCATTTTCATTTATTTTTATTTTATTTCATTTCAATTTATGTTTTTTTTTGAGGCAGTCCTCAAGGCACCAAAGCAAAAGCCCTAAGTCACATTAACTTTTAGATTTTAATAGTTTTTATACCTAGGTCGTGGTATATTTATAAAAAGTTGTCGCCTAAACTAGCCTTCCTAGTTTCCTTCGAGTTCCTGGGATTCTACATCAGAGCTGAAAACTTGGATGTAGAACCCCAGTTTTGGAGCATTATCAGAAAGTATTTATCACGCTGAACAATTCTTTCTAAGCCGTTGTATTAATATAATTTAAAGCTTTGCCTTTGTTTTTTAGGTCAATAGAAAATGCTCTATTTTTGGCATTCGTTATTTGTTACTTGTATAATATGATATATATAAACTCTTAAAAGTATAATTTTTACCCCTTTTACAGTTTTGTTATATTTATACATTGATTTTCAAATTATAAGTTCAAAGTGTTTAATTTGTTTTCTTACAATAAGAATACCACCAGTATTCTACTTCATTTCTTTAATTAGCTTAAAGTTAGCTTAAAGTTACTTATGACTCAAAAAAATAACTAAATATACAGCAGGAAATTAAACGAATTAAAAATACTATTATTTTATTCACAGATACTATTTTTTTATTCACAGATTTCATGTAATATAATAATTCCTCTTTAATAATAGTATAATTTTTTAATATCTATAGTAACATACAACATATCAACATTTTGTATGACAATTTCAGTTAAATATTACAAATGTCAACACCAAAAGTAATTCTGTCATTCTACCAATAAAAGGACGCTTTAAATAAACAAAAATTGTATAAAAGCAACCACAAATGAATACACGAACGACAAAAGAAAAATGAATAGTTATGAATCCCGAAAGGAACTCCCGGGTATTAACAAAATTAATCTTACTACAATAGAGTAAGAATGTTTACCCAGTTCGTCGGAGATGACCTGTGACGGTGATCCAAACGAGGAGATAAATCTCACGAAGACAAACTCACGGTGTTTGTACAGCAAGCCCATACTAACTTGAAACGTGCTAAATGTATTGCCGGGCTAGACAGGTCATGTGATAGGTGAAAAATATACTGATAAGTGTGTAATATATACTTATTAAGAAAACGTATAAAAATTTTAATGTGGATTTGGACCCTCGCCTCTTTGGATGCTGTCCGTCCGTCTGTGTCCGTCGGTCTTGGGTGGTTTCCAAAGAGACGCTGGTTCATATTCTACTACGTTCAATTTTTTATACGTTTTCTTAATAAGTATTTTTCTTTAATAAGTGTAGAATAACACTTTGAAAATGTTTTGAAAAAAAAAGTATATTTCTTTCTGATATTTACGTATATATTCATTGTTTATTTTGTATTATGTCAAACACGTATTACAATGTTCTAATTCGTTTATCATTTATATCATCATATATTATACTCACAAATAGAAAAAGTAATATTAAACAAAGTTTTAGTATAAGTATTATAAGTTTCCTTATATCTACCTTGTAATTATCAAATATATATGTACACTCAATTATCACAGGTTAATCGATCATCAAACTACAGATCTAGCAATAATTTTTGATACACCTTAGCTACTTTGTAGCTGCCAAATTCCACCATCCGATTTTCATATTCCCGGACAGTACTTCAGTGATGAGTTGAAAGATGAGAGAGAAATTATAATAGTCATCATGGTCCAAGAGACCAGACCAGGTCTTCGTCCAGCGGCCGCCGGCTCTTGGACACTGGGGACCTCATTAGGTAGAGACGATTTTAAGGAGAAATTTACTCATTTTAGCAGAGAGATATATGAATATATCAAATTCATATTATACAGAAAAGTTAAGTATACCTGTATAGCATAATGGCCCTCATTGGGCTTGCTTCGTAATATATAATTATATTTATACAATTAAAAATACATCACCGAACGAGACAAGCAATGTAAATGTAAACGATAAAGATGCATCTTTTATTTACTGGTACACCGACTGAATATAAAAGACCAGAATATTATATTAAGTTTTACATGATCCAACGTTATTTTACTTTATTAAATTTAACATCAGAGAACTAAAAGGATTCATTATGTACAAGCATGAAAGATTTCAAAAAATATTAATTGGGTAGAGTGGAATTTTGTCTGTCTGTATACTTATCTTTCTGTCTGTTTGTTAGTTAAATCACGCATAATTTCCTGGAATGAAATGAATTAATATGAAATTGCTTGTAGCTATATTCTCTTCGGTTTAAACTCTGGCTCTCAATGCAGTTTTTGTTAAAAAAAACACAAAAAAACGATAAAGTCGAATTATTTAAATTATTGATGACAATTGGATAGAAATTAATAAATTTTAGCTTGGTAACAGCTTAAAGATAAAAGTGCTTGCCTGGTGCTTATTTCAAATTAGATAAAATTACTTAAATTTGCTGCAAGCATATGTATATTAGGTCATGAATGCAATTCAGTGTTTTCAATGAATAAGCTAATGGTACTAGATATTTATTTAAAAAAAAAATAAAACAGCATCACGCTGTATCCCGCACACATCAAGGTAGGCAGAGGGAACCTAGTGTGAAGACACTCCGTTCCCCACTGTCCGCCGAATTCTGGAGACATTGCGTGCTGAGTGGCGGCACTCAACGCCAAATAACGCCAACGCATTATTTATTTTTCTCATACATATATTTACATATCATCAATATTTTTCATGTTTCATTATTATAGTGACAAATTCAGAAAAGTATTATGACGTTCTTTACTTTTTGGACATTTTCCCATATCTTCTTGTTGCAGAGAGAAATATCCTTAAAAAACAAAGCATCTAGAAAACACATTATTTATAAAAATAAAATAAATCAGCTTCACGCTGTATCCCGCACACAACAGGATAGGCAGAGGGAACCTAATGTTAAGTAAGACACTCCGTTCCCCTCTTTCTGCCGAATTCTGGAGGCATTGCGTGTTGAGTGGCAGAACTCAACGCCGCGCTTTGCCTCGACACCAGAGCGAAGAAATGGAAATATAAATTTAAATAAATATTTCATCTCCTCGAGTGGGGATCGAACCCACAACCAGTCGGTTTTACAGTCACAC
>JAAIXJ010000334.1:149050-171646 GCA_013403705.1 Heliconius hermathena | reverse complement strand
AAAACCGACTGGTTGTGGGTTCGATCCCCACTCGAGGAGATGAAATATTTACTTAAATTTATATTTCCATTTCTTCGCTCTGGTGTCGAGGCTAAGCGCGGCGTTGAGTTCTGCCACTCAATACGCAATGTCTCCAGAATTCGGCAGAAAGTGGGGAACAGAGTGTCTTAACACTAGGTTCCCGCTGCCTACCCTGCTGTGTGCGGGATATAGCGTGAAGCTGATTTATTTTTATTTATTTTTTATTTAGTCTAATAAAAATCGACCGTTTATAATGAAGATGACGTGAAAGGCGGAGAAATAATATTAATTTCTAAAATGGCGTACATTGTCTACACATAAGCTTATTTTTTGTGGCCAGCCGTGGCACAGGGGCACAACACAAGTGTGCGACTATAAACGCGATAGGTTGTGTGTTCGATTCCCTCTCGAAGAAATGAAATATTTAATATTTATATTTCTTCGCTTAGATGTCGGGGCAAATCCAGAATTCGGCGAAAAGTGGACAGCAGAGTGTACTTAACACTAGGTTCCCTCTGTCTACTCCGCTATATGCGGAATACGGCGTGAAGCTGACAGAAACAAGCGTTAGGATTCAAACCCGCAACATCCAAACCACAAGCGAAGTCACTCACAAAACATAAGTAGTTAAACTACATTTATAAAGAGCTATTTACAAATGCTCCGAGCTCAGCAAACCGTTGCAGCGCTGATCCCAAGATGGAGATAATAACTTTATGGACATATAAATATTTTGTTTTTTTTTTATTCAAGTATCATAATAACAATACTACTCATTACATGTGTTCGAAAATCTCAACTTTTTTAAAGTTATTCTAACAGTGTTTCATACTAATTATCTATGTATGTATATTTTGAGTGTAAATTTTAGCAACGTACTTACAAATGTAAATAAATTATGATAAATAAATATATGATATTATGTAAATTATTTTTGCTAAATGTAAGACGTTTGCGAATTTTGTGTTTGTTTTTCTTGAATAGGAAATGGTTGTTGGAATTGAGATTGTTGTTTTGTTGATGGATGATAATTGTTAGAAATTTTGATCTCTGATTTGTATAGACATGAAAAGGAAAGAACTGATGATAGATATTTCAATAAAGTTTGTAATCAAGAAAAATATTTTTAGTACTATTTGACAGGAATTGAATAAGAAAACAGTTAAAAAATTAAGTTTTCTTTTCAGCTTTACGCTATATCCTTCATGCTAAGATGGAACCACTGGGTTCTCTACTATCCGCCAAATTTTTGAGCCATTACATGTTAAGATATTGCGAAATTTAAAAAAATTAATAGATGGAATAGTTTATATTAATAAATAATAATAATTCCTCCGAGTGGGAATTAAACCCACAACCGACGCGTTATACTCACACACTTGTGCCCCTGCGCCGCGTCAGTCTCAGAAAAATCCAAGTTCACTAACCATACCAGGTAGTGCTACCAATATGCCCAACATAGAACATTATTTCTTACACAAGTTTAACATTAAAAAAAATCTCCAACATAAAAAAAAATGTCACTAAAAAAACGCGCAAATCACAAATTAAATAAAAAGACTCTTCCAAGCTTCCATTGTAGAGCTAGCTTTCTCACCACTAACGCCATCTGGCGGCGACTCTCGAACAGACGGACCGGTGGAACGTGTTAAATGGTGCCTCGGATCAATATTTATAGAAGCAACATTAGATTCATAAAATAAATAGAGTAAAACGATTGTAAATAATACGACAACTTTTTAATATATGGTGTTTGCTTGGGTCCGCACACACGTTATACGTAAGCGTGAAATTATTGGTTTTTGTTACAGTTTAAACATAAAAAGGACAAAAGGAATGCTTTTTTTTTCGACGTGGATTTAGTTGGATTTTTCATGGCGGCGGGCTTAAAGCTCTGTACTTACCCACTTTATGATGTAACACGAGGATTTTACGTGTTTCCGGTGATTAACTGGGCTAGTTAAGATTGTTTTGATATTTGATTCGTATTTCACGTCGCTGGAGTGCCTATTAGCTTCTTTTTTTGTTTTCAATCTTCAAATTTAGTTGCCAATGTTGCTAATATTATAAATGTGAAAGTTTGTTTGGATGTATGTTTGTTCTGCTTCCACGCAAAAACTACTGAACATTATATATACAATATACCATCATCATCATCAATATAACAATAAGTTAAACGATTATTTCTATCATTTAAAATCTATTCAGCATTATATTGTAACATTTTAATTTGTAACTAATAAAATAAAATAAAAAAATTAATAAAGTAGAATTTAATGAATATAAGGAAAATAATTTTTAATATGACACGTTTGTGCTATCAGAACGAAGATATATATCAATTCACACAGTATTTTCAAAATCGAAATATTTTAAAATCGCTTAAACAGTATCAAATGTCCGCAAATAAGTAAACAAAGTTTGGACTCCGCCGCTTTATGTTATACCGCTCGACACCCCTTCTCACTATTTTAACAATAAATTTATATCCTTGTAAAAGTTATTTAACAGAACATGTAATCACACTCTCAGTTCTATATTTTTATTATTAAAATATTTATATAGCACCATCATATTAAATATTAGCAGTTGGTAGGCCTGTTTATTGTGTTGTTATATATTGTTCTAAGATCTCATGATAACCAATCTAATGTTTTTTATATATCTTTCATGTACAGAATCGACTTCTCTATTTTTTGATTATATATACAGATAATAAGTACCCTAATGGAAATAAATGAAAAACTTGAAAGTAGGAACTGTCACATTTCATATAAAACTCCACGTCATCAAAGCTATTTTATCAATAAATCTAGTGTTTACGTAAATAAACTAATCAATGGAGCTGTAAATTTAACCTGAATGGAACCCACAACCTCCTCTGAGGTATATATTGTAGATGTATGATGTAAATAAAAATTATGACAAAATTGTAAAGCCAATAACACTCCCATTCAAAGCGGCTTTAATCTGTCACCTTAACATAACGTGGTACGGGACACCTGAATAAACTACTGGCATCCTTCAAAAAGATTTCAACAGATCCTATTGACAGACAAACGGACGAAGCCAATTTTCTATACATAAAACCACTTAAGTTCAAAGAATTATGAGTGTTCAAGTTGGACGGGTTGCTGAATTTTAAGCTTTTTTTTCTCTCATATAAGCATATTATAATAATATTTGATAAAAATGTGAAAATTTACTTTTGTTCGTGCATTTGTGGCTGTCACTAATAGTACAACTACAATTTTACTATATGTATAGATATGTAAAGATATATATGATAATAATAGACATAGATAAAAAATATAATTCAAAATATTATTTATTCAAATAGACTCTTGCAAGCACTTTTAGAATTATCCAATAAAAGTACCACCGGCGTGGAAGATAGCTCCGCTAAGGAGAGTCGGTAAGTACCTTAAACACTAAAAATCTTCAGAAAATAATATTTTACATTCAGCCATTTTATAAAGAGTTGTGTGCCGCCATTGTTAGTTCAATGTTGTAATTATGAAAAAAATATATATAATCATTTATTATTTATTCATTTATTGTCTGACATACTTACAAATAGCTGTTACGTCTCGTTGACAAGGATCACAATAAATAAACAAAAACAATGTCACATATAAAAGAGTACCTAAGACTATTTTATGTGGCATTGTATTAATTTATTTTTATAATTATATTTTTTATTATATGTATAATAATGGATATCTAATATAGGAGTATCTACGTTGTATCTTACAAGTGCTTAAAATGTTGATAAAAATAATAATAGTAACAAAATACAGAATTTTATTCTAATTATAAGAAATAAATGACCTTAAACCAAACCAATAGGTTATTTTTTCAATATAAATCAGCTTCACGCTGTATCCCGCACACAGCAGGGTAGGCAGAGGGAACCTAGTGTTAAGACACTCCGTTCCCCACTTTCTGCCGAATTCTGGAGGCATTGCGTGTTGAGTGGCAGTGCAATAAAGGCAATAAATGGAAATATAAATTTGAGTAAATATTCATCTCCTCGAGTGGGGATCGATCCCACAACCAGTCGGTTTTACAGTCACACCTCGTGCCACTGCGCCACGACTGGCCTCAATTATATATTTTTTTTTAATATATATATTCATATTTCGTTTTCTTTCCATAGCATTTACAATAGTACTTCATGATCATTCCCACGAAATAAGATTAAACATGTTTGTTTTGACTAAACAGAACAAAATATATTATACAATAAAGGGTCCAGCATAAGTATTTCTAAGGTTACAGTTGATACACATTCGCTTCCCTCTAAGGGTTCCAACGTTCCCCGCCTGCGTTCACATTGATTTTGACGACTACGCCCTTCTTTCTTATAAACATGATTTATATAATTACCATTTGAGAACTGGTACAGAGTACAAAGGAGACATACGACTTGGGCGTGTTTTGATATTCGGCTTATTAAGAATAAGACTGGAGGCCCAACACACTCTATCGTATACAATATGTTGCATAATGGTATCTATTTAGCGTCGTTTTCGTCAAAGCAATATACATAAAAGACCATATTGTACGGATGGTTGTGTGTTCTAATACTATATAATAATATAGGCCTGTCGAAGCTCAGGGGCACAAGCGTGTGAGTGTAAGCGCGAGGTTGTGGGTTCCGATTCACGCTCGAAGAAATTAGATATTTTCATTTTTTCGCTCTGGTATCTATAGGCAGTAATGCCTAGAGAATTCGGCGGAAAGTTAATGCGGAAGTGGAGTGTCTTAACACTAGGCTCTATTTATTATTTAGGCGGATTACCATCCATACAATCATTTTTCACACATAACCGTGTTCTAATACTGTTTTGGGTATTATTTATATTGTAATACAATATTTTCTATCGCTAGAAATACCAAATAAGCCACTATCCTAGGGGGTGCATCGTGGGTTTCTAAAAAACTAATAAATGAGAAATTTTGTAAAGACTTTCTGTGAAACGATTCACAGTAATATTAAAAATAAAAATATTCAAATAAAAAAGACTTTCATAATAAATCGAATTAAGCAAAACATATTACCATTTGTATTTATTGTAATTAGATTCTTTTAATATACAAAATTCTAGCACTGTCCTATAAATTGTAACACCCACAGTAAAAAAGCCTCTAACGAGAAATATTTTCATCAATAAAAATTGAAGCTGTTACTAATTTACATACAAAATTTATTTTAAGTTAGTAAGAAAGTCTTTTAAATAACATACCAATTTCAACTCTGAAAACCACGATTTAGATTCAATATTACTTTTATCTTTTCAATTATTTGAGGGAGGCCGGAAAATGTGCCCATGTAGATACTTACCGAAGTTGACTATATATTTTGTAGATCTTGAAGGGATCGTAGATTTAGGTGATTTTTTTTCTTTACGCTGTATCCTACACATAGCAATTTAGGTACAGGGAACCTAGGGACAACACTATGTTAAGACACTCCGTTCCCATTAAGACACTTCCGTTTGATACTTTCCGCTGAATTCTGGAGGCATTGCGTGTTGCGTGGGGACTAGGCAGTGCTTTGTTACCAGAACGAGTAAATGGAAATAATAAATATTTAATTTCTTTGAGTCAGAATCGAACCCACAACCTGTCGCGTTTGTGTCCCTGCAGAAGACCGAATGGCCTCGATTATGGTGAGTTAACTTTGGAAAAAATAAATAAGTTATAGCTAAAAGATATCCTCCATTGAATGTCTCGAATGGTGATGGAAAGCGAAGCACGGTTAAGCTGGCACTAGGTTCTCTCTGCCTAACCCTGTTGCAGCAGGATAAAATGTGAAGCTTAATAAAATGTGAAGCTATAAAAAATCGATCCACTAGGATTCGGATTACAATTTTATGATTCAAGGAAAATACAACTTAAAAAAATAAACAAAGTTAAGTTTGCAGGCATATGCACAAATTTTGCAATAAAATGAATAACAATTATAATTTTAAAATATATTTTTCTGTAAGAAACATTCATATCTTTTGATTGCGTTGACATATATTAGAATGTATGAATGATTTAATCTTAATTTTAGATTGATACCCTCCTCGCATTCTGGAGACGATCTTAACCAACAGACAGACAACAAAGTGATACTATAAGGGTTCCGTCTTTTTTAAAATTTAAGCTACGGAACCATAAAAAACGATCATTAACATAAAACAATACAATTATATATGCAAATTAACTTAAAAATATAAAGCTATTATATATAAAGTATTTACAATAATAAATGCCGAATATTAGTAGGTATGTCATTTTATAAAATAAGAACTTATTGAGGCCAGTCGTGGCGCAGCGGCACGAAGTGTGACTGTAAAACCGACTGGTTGTGGATTCGATCCCCACTAGAGGAGATGAAATATTTACTTAAATTTAAATTTCCATTTCTTCGCTCTGGTGTCGAGGTTAAGCGCGGCGTTGAGTTCTGCCACTCAACCCGCAATGCCTCCAGAATTCGGAAAAAAGTCAGGGACGGAGTGTCTTAACACTAGGTTCCCTCTGCATACCCTGCTGTCTGCGGGATACAGCGTGAAGCTGATTTTTTTTATAAAATAAGAAATTTACATTACAACAAAAATCTATTATAACGTAAATACTAATTCATATCATTTTAAAAGCATTACGCATGAAAGTTAAAGCAATAAAGAGAGTCTTTGGAGTGGAGTGTGTATTGTCTAAGCACCGCTTCCTAAACTTTCACCCCACGGAGGGGGCTATGAGCCTGACATCTCGTTGCTTGCCGCTATGAGCTTAATCGATTTTGATGTACCTTCCTTGTTTCGGGAACATAATTTAAAAGTATATCTAGTTAGAAAATAAATTTTGTTAATTTCAGATGTATGTATGTATTGTATGGTATAAAAAGATTACAGATTGTATAACTTATTAATTTTCACTAAAGTGTTACTTTAAAAAATATATTTTTTTATTACTACACCTACAAATGAAAATCGAAGTAATATCACCGATAATCAAACTTAATAAAACGCGATAATAGTAAGTGCACACAAGAAATAAAATATTTGAAATAAACATTATATTAAGCTAAAAAGAATTGAAAATAAATTAATTAAATTTTCATTAAATAACTTGACTAGAGGCCAGTCGTGGCGCAGCGGCACGAAGTGTGACTGTAAAACCGACTGGCTGTGGTTTCGATCCCCACTAGAGGAGGTGAAATATTTACTTAAATTTAAATTTCCATTTCTTCGCTCTGGTGTCGAGGTTAAGCGCGGCGTTGAGTTCTGCCACTCAACCCGCAATGCCTCCAGAATTCGGCAAAAAGTCAGGGACGGAGTGTCTTAACACTAGGTTCCCTCTGCATACCCTGCTGTGTGCGGGATACAGCGTGAAGCTAATAAAAAAAAACTTTAACTAAAATAAATGCCGATTTCTAGGCCGTATAGCACCGACAAGCTAACACGTGTAGGGGGCGTCGCGTCGGGTAGACATATGTAGCTAAGAACCACCCACTAGGATTTGTATGCACATTATACATGAGGCTGTGTCGACCATCATCTTTGTGTTACTTCACTTCAAATATAGAGTGTAAACACTGTGTACGATCTAAATATTGTGTGTTATTCTTACTTCTGTCTCAAATTAGGCCAGTTTTTATAAATTGTTCTCAACTCTGAGATCGGTCTCGAGATGCCGTTTTTATTGTTGGGTTGTAATGTTTGAATGAAAACGGCATCTCAAGATCTATCTACCTCAGAGTTGAGATTTTTAAATACGATCGGCGAGGGCTTGCGTAAGGAAACTTTTATTGTTATATCAAAACACACAATTTACATTATTTCTTGTTTATTCTGTAAAAAAGAAATTGTAAATGATATTTTTTTTCTTATAAAACTAGATAAAAATGATTATACGCATTATATTTAAACAGCTCCTTCAGAAATATTTTTCTTTTAGATAATTAATATATTATCTGTGATTCTCACATTTACATTAATCTCCATAATTATCTTTGTCATATTATTGTAGAATATATAACTCTGTGAGGCTATAAGGTTTACTAGATTATAATATATTTATAAGCTTGTATAAGCTACTTAAGTCTCACATGATACGACCAACGCCATCTCTTGATAATTTTCGAAAATGCTAATTAAAACTTAGCCAAACTTCACTGTTTCTACTTTCGACGGATAATAATCAAATAATATTAAAATATATTCAACTAAAGTTAAAATATTTATAATTGAAGTATTATATCTTCTTAACACTACAATTTTAATATCAAAATCAAGAGGCAAAGTTCTCAATGAAAATATCTCATCTATTTTAGATCGCATCACCTGTTCTTTTATCCAACCACATCTTTTTAACTCTTTTTTTTTCTTTTTAACCGACTGTGTTAAATGAAAATAATGGTAATAGTACAAATATTTGTTATCAATGTTATTTGTGTATAGCATGTAGTTTTTATATTATACTAAATAAGTTGCTAGTCTTGTCTTTTTCGTGAAAATCCAAAACCACTTAATAGACATGTGACCAATTTTAAAAATGAGCACTTTAAATTGCATTTTAATTTACAAAACGTGTGATTAATATTATTATTATGTTTTTCTTTCATAGTTCTCGGATTCAAAAGAACCCGGTCCTTTGGAAGGCTTGCGTGGGGACACAAGTCCAACGCGTAGAGGTCCCTTAGAAAATATACAAATGTTTTACTATGACGCAGCAGCCGGAATCCATCTCTGGGTATTATTATTATTATTATATAACAGTTTTATATGAAAATAAATTACATTTAAAAAAACAGTATGGATTTACAATTCAATGATACTTAATACTGATTGAATGTTATAATAATTTCTTAAAAAGTCAAAGTCATTTTGCTATCGCTACACTTAAGTCCCTATTGGATTTCGCCTAATTTGTGGGAATTTATAATAGTATAATATATTTTTGTATTTAACGAATTTCAAGCATAATCATCTATATATAAATTACATTTCAAAAAACATTTTCAAAATTTTAACACATATCTACCTTAGATCTAAATAATAAAAAAAATATATCATCTTTAATGTAATAACTTTTACGCTTTCAGGATGCAATTTATATCAGTAAAAATGTATTCAATATTGGTTTATATTATACTAATATTAACTTTACCAAAGAAGATACTATTCTGGTATTCGTTGTCAGTATAAACATATTTTCCAATTACCCCCGCACTACTTCAATTTCTTCTTCTTCGCGTTCTAAATTTTCGTTCTAAAATTTGTTTGAAAATAAGAAAATTGAATCACTCCATTTCTTCTTTCATTGGAAAAGAAACAAAAAATTGAAGCACTAAAAAAAATGCACTTATACGTTCCGTTCGGAACTATTCCGAGACCGTGCACGAACATTTTTCCCTAAACAAATAAATTACAGCGAAAATAACTCAAAAACTATTAATCGGAAACGAAATAAATGATATTGCATTTAGAAAGGACGGAAAAACCGTTTTTCAAACTGAGTGTGTGGAGTACCCGTCCAGTCCACGCCGTGCAGTAATTAAATTATTCTCAGTTTTATTGGATATTCTGATGCAGCATAGCCTGCTCCTCGCCTTTTATCATTGAGATGAGTTTTGTTAAATGTACGCTGGCACCTTAGGCACCTGGCCCGAAAGATTTTTCAGGACAATCCTATTTGATGGTACCTAGAGTTTCATATCGAGCTACCTTCATGAATTTACTATACCTACCTTAGGTAGCTACCCATGCTGTATGCTGTATTTAGAATCGATAAAATAAGAACAGAGCGTTCGTCGTTTACGGTACGTCAAAGCGCAGTATATTCATTTACGTTGCAGATTGTATGAAGATTGTATGATTTCTCCACTATTCGCTACACGGCTCACCTGCGCGGTACTAGAGATTTTTTTTTAAATTGATTAATTACAAGAGAGATTTTTGAAAGCCGACTTTTAATGTCTTCTTTTATTTGAAATATTCATATATTACATTTCTTGTTCCATAATCTAGATTTGTATTTATGTTCTAGATATATAAACTATTATAATACTTTAATATAACAAGAATCATCATTCGTCGTCTTGTCGTCGAAAACAAAAACGATTTTTATATTTTTTTGTTTGTCATAGACGAAACAAAGAATAAGCCTTGGCGGAACTTAACGCTGTAAGCAATTCGAACTGCAAATGAAACCTTAATTAAGACTTATTGGCTAGATATAGGTACGCAGCTACTTTACAATATGTTCTATTCAATAATTAATTTTTGAGTATTGAGTATATGGATGTTACGTCAACAATGAAGTTTAATATTATAATAAATTCCCATTTTTCCTGCTATTATATATATTATAATTATAAAATTATGAGAGGCCGGTAGTGGCGCAGGGGCACAAAGTGTGACTGTAAAATCAACTGGTTGTAGGTTCCATCCCGACTCAAGGAAGTGAAATACTTATTTACATTTATATTTTCATTCTGGTGTCGAGGCAAAGCGCGGCGTTGAGTTCTGCCACTCAACACGCCATGCCTCCAAAATTCGGCGGAAAGTGTGGATCAGAGTGTCTTACAACTAGGTTCCCTCTGCCTACCCTGCTGTGTGCGGGATACAGCGTGAAGCTGATTTTAATTTATAAAATTATGACATTCCCCATATCACAAAACACCTTGTAGTATCCTCCAGATAATTAAACATCGAATAATAGTAGTTAAATCAATTATACGCTTCTCTTAATCTCAGATCCTTTTGACAATCTGCTTAAGTTTTTTTTTCTTAAACTTGAATAGGATTTGGGGACAATGGTGATCGGATTGAATGACTTTAAATGGATTCTCAATACAAATTATTATGATATTGTTCGTATGTCATATAACTATTATAATTTTCTTTTTAATATTAGTTATAATGGGCCGTCTATTAGCGATCGAGTTTATTTTTTTGTGTAAGTAGGTAAACTTACGTATTATTTATCATAACTTTGCTTTGTACTTATATGATTGTATAGCTGGTGAAATAATTTTTTTTTACTATACTTCTCAATATTTTTTTTTATTTTTGTTCAGCTTCACGCTGTATCCGGAAACCTAGTGTTAAGGTACTCAGTTCCTGTTGAGTGGCGTAGCGAAGAAATAAATATATTAATAAACTAGCGGCTCGCCATCGGCTTCGCCCGCTTAAACTATATGATTATGGATTTAATAAGCAAAATTGATTGAAAACTAAAATGACTTCTAATATGATTTTTTATTACTTTAATCTGTAATATTCTAATATGATTTTTTTACGACATTATCGTAATTTTTATAAGAATTTTTGATTGTGTCGAACTAAAAAATACGACCAATGTTGATATTTGATTTATAAAAAATACATAAAGCTAATTATTTATTATATGTATATATTTTTGTAACATTACGTTATTTTGACCTATGTAATGTACGTCTCATCAAAATTTAAAACTCTGTTAAATGTGCGGATGTCAGTTAATAATTTAATTTATTGCTTCAGAAACAGCTTTAAATGTTAAATTATTGATTTATAAAATAACTGTAATGATTGCATATTAACTCCTGCACAGTTTTTAAATTAGTTACATATATTATTAGCTAAATGTACAATTGGTAAATATGTAGTTATTACAGACTACACGTAGAAAGGATGTTTTTAGGCATTTTTATATAGATTTATTTCAAACGAACGAACGAACCAAAAAATCTTTGTATTTACTTGATATTTATTTGAAGATCAACTCGTTCTTTATCTCTGTGTTGAATTAATTACGACTTAAACTTAACTGTTATGATCTATGAAGGTAATCTCCACTAACAGTTTAATTTTGTTTACTTTATTGTATAAAATATTACATAATAGTGCTTCAAAAATATATATTTTTAAAAACAGTCATATAACCAAGACGTATTGAATGTCATTCTTTAGCCAGGAATTTTACCAGCGCGATTGCTATATAACATTCGCAGGCAAACTAATGCCTTGAGTTCATTCAAATGACGATAACTTTTTTTTTAATGAACCGATTTTTATGAAACAAACTTTAATTGCTAATTGAGTTAAAACAAAGCAATTGGTGAAAATTTTAAGCATATCGGTTCAGTACTTTCAGAGAAAAATGTGACCATATATATTGACAGACAGACAGACAGACAGACAAGAAATTCAAAAAAATCTTTTTGCTTTCTGTTATTCTTTTTGTGTCCTCCTATCCATTTCAGTCAAAATTACTAAATGTACAGACAAAATATTTTTACTGTCTTATTATATATAGAGATAATAATTCATTCCCCAAAGTGGGTTACGAACCCACAACCATCGCGTTTACAATCACATGCTTGTGCTACTGCGCCGTGACGCCCTTTTATTGATATATAATATAAATAATTATTTATATTATGATTTTGTATTTCACAACAAATATGAAAACAAACTTTTTAACGTAAGAATATGTTTTATTTAACAGTAGATATTGATCTATAATACAACATATATTATAACTTCTTGCTAATAAGTCTTAACGCTCAGTGTCTTACATCTCTACCACATATATAAGTAGATACTAGGGGATTAGTAAGAAGCTGACATGTTACATTTAAAAAGTTTTTCGTTCTTCTGCAATTTCTACATACCCTTAATATATAATGACAATATTTTGTATCAGCTTCACGCTGTAACCTGATTGTAGCAGGGTCCCTCTTTCCACCGAATTCTGGACGCATTGCATTTTGTGGCGGAACTTAAGGTCGCGCTACCTTGACACTAGAGCGAAGAAATAAAAATATAACAGGAATCGAACCCACAACCTATCGCGTTAACAGTCACACATTTGTGCGCCACGACTAGCCTCAATATATAAAATAAGGCTTACATTGAAACCAAATCGTATTGTGTTTATTAAGCAATCAGTCAGTATTGACGGATATATCGCGGAGGCCGCATTCCAAACACCGACCGACCAAACACCGCGCTTTGCCTCGACACCAGATCGAAGAAATTAAAATATTCCTGAAGCGGGAATCGAATCCCAACCCGTCGTATTTACAGTCACACGCTTTTACGCCAGGAGTGACCTCTATAATAAAAATAATCATATATAACAAATAAGGTTTACATTGGAACCAAATCGTATTGTGCTTATTAAGTAATCAGTCCGTATTAACTGATATATCTCGGAAGTCGCAGGTCCGCAAACACCGTGCCTTGTCTCGACACCAGATCGAAGAAATTAAAATATTCCTGAAGCGGGAATCGAACCTCAACCCGCGTCACGTTTACAGTCACACGCTTTTACGCCACGAGTGGCTTCTATAATAAAAATAATTATATATAACAAATAAGGTTTACATTGGAACTAAATCGTATTGTGTTTATTATATAATCAGTCAGTATTGACGGATATATCGCGGAGTCCGCATGTCCCCAAACACCGCGCTTTGCCTCTACACCAGATCGAAGAAATTAAAATATTCCTGAACCGGGAATCGAACCCCAACGCATCGCGTTTACAGTCACACGCTTTTGCGCCATAAGTGGCCTGTATAATAAAAATAAATATATATAACAAATAAGGTTTACATTGGAAGCAAATCGTATTGTGTTTATTAAGCAATCAGTCAGTATTGACGTATATATCGCGGAGGCCGCAGGTCCGCAAACAGCAGCCGCGTGCCGAAATACGATAAAGTCAGATCGTGTAACACCATATTAAAGGCACACGTTTTGCATTATCATTTTCCATTACAGATTGTTATGGGGTTTGTTGGTTTTAACGTCGCTATGAGAAGATATTAATAAATTAATAAATTTCGTTTTTTGGGAAACGTGTTAAAATATGGATGTAGCAGGATTAGAACCCGCGTCTCTTGGTAACCGTCCACTGAGCCATATGTCCTCTTTGAGCTACGTCGAAATTCTTATACGTTTGTTGTAGTTTTTTATACATTTTCTAAATAACTATTTTTGTTTCCTAAATGTGCAATAACACTTTAAAAATGTTAAAAATATTAGTACATTTATATTTATTTGTATATAATGCAGTGGTAAGTTACTGGGAAGCTTCGTGGCCTGCTCGCTTCGCTTTCTATAGGTACCTAATGATAAAAAAAATAAAAACTCTTTGAATGATAACGATGAGATTATGTTTTGTTTCATGCTGGTCTATAAATTATATAAATAATCACCATATATTTTTTATACTCAATCTAATAACGTTAGCTATTGCAGTATGAATATTTTAAGACATATATTAACAGCAAATATATTACTTAAAGTACCTAATTGTTATTTCGTTAAAAAAAATAGTAATCCAATCTTCTAAGTACCTCCCTAAAAATTCTCCAAAATATTTTAGAATGAAAAAATAACAGTTGAAACTAAACTTTATTAACTAAATGATATTGAGTATTCCCAAATCATTTATTCCACAAATTCCATTTGTGGAAAAAAAGAGTCAAAACTGTCTTAGATTGGTAAAAATGACCACCGAAATTATACTCAAACAAACCGCGTCCCTCTTTGACATCGGTACGAACTATGATATAATTGTGCGTCCAGTTAAAAAGACCCATCTGCCCATTCACTACAAACGGTCCCCCGGCTCTAGCTCCCGTGCACGGTGGACGGACCAAAGTGCATATCCATGTAGAACCTCGACAGCCTGACTGATGGCAAGGGGACCGTCTTATATGACTTCTCACGTAATCTCGAATACGTAAATGAAGTAGGATAGCTGAATTTATTATGGGCCAGTGGCTAGTTTGTGACGACAAATGCATGAATTATTCTGCACTAACCTATAATTAAATTACATGTAGATGTTTCTAAAGGATACCTATATATATAGAATATTCAGAATTTTATATAAAACTAGGGGGCGCGTGCAGCTTCGCCCGCTTATTTGCAACCTTAGGGGTGAATTCTAAAAAAACCACGAAACACGTGTTTAATAAAATATTTTTAACAGTCTGAAATTATGTTTTTATAAAAATCGGTGGCCATTTAAAGATTTTTCCATATAAACTTTCAACCCCTTATTTGCACCCTTAGGGAGTGAATTTTAAAAAACCATGAAACACGTGTTCAATGAAATGTTCTTAAGAGTCTGTATTTCAAATTTTATAAAAATCGGTGCCGATTTAAAAAAAAACCATACAAACTTTCAACCCCTATTTCATCCCTTTAGCGGTCAAATTTTTCAAAATCCCTTAGTGGATGTCCAGATTATGAAAATAAACATCTGTCCAAATTTCATGTTTCTACGCACAGCGGTTACGGTTGTGCGTGCGTCTTACCTCAGTCAGTCAGGTACATGTCCTTTTATAAATATAGATAATAAATAATAAGTAAATTTAAATAAAGTTGAATCATATTAAATCGGTATCGACCATGAGATTCTCGTTGGGGTAGAACACGAGAAGATAAAATAAAAACGAGATAGCATGGACTGGGAGCTCTCTTTTAGGAGAATGTGGAAAATATAGAGGATGAGAGGGGAGATCGCGGAATCCGAAGATGGCGCATGATACTTACAGATGCTGTGGGATCCAGTGTCTACTAATTTCACCTATTTCATCACCACCATCATCATATTCATCACAAACTACAAATAGCAGGTGTTGTATAGGGATCAACTGTAAATAACTCTCAAATAAACCGCAATAATCCATCAAATGCTTGTACGATAAATATCAAACTCGCCACATAGGTACGTTGTCATAATAAAATGCAAAATTACCTTATTTAGAATCCTTACACGGATAATTCGAAACCAGATTTCTCTAAAACAGGTAATTAGGTAACAGATAAGTGTATAATCGCAGAGCCAAATAAATAATAAGAAGAAAGTTATTACCAGAAAATATCTTAAATATAATATATTTTAATATATTTTTAACGAAGTACGAGTACTACTAACTACTATTACAAAACGACTATAAACCACGTACAAAAACACCAAATATATTATAACTCATATTCTTCGACAAATTACAATGAAATAGTCAAAATGATAAGTTGGTTTGACTTTGATGAGGAAATTTTCAGATGTTACTTTGAAGTAACACGATTAGAAATTAATAAGACTTCCTATCGTAAAAAAGTGTATGTTATACTATTAAAAAATCTACATCTGTCACCTTACAGAACAAGAAATAGCACAATAAGGACGACAATATTTACTAACGAAAGTATACACGCCTACTGATAAATTATTAAAATAAAAAGAAAAATAGAAATAAAACTAGCAAAAAGTAATAATCATAGATCATAAAATGTAAAATTGAAATCACTTTGACATTGGCATCTCGCATTTTGAATTATATGAAATATTCCATATATCGTATAACTACAATGTCAACAGGTCTCAATAGAGCATTCAAATATTTTTTTATGCTAGAAAAAAATACTTATAAATATTCGTCGCTTTTATAATTATATTAAGATTTTTATAATTTGATATGCTATTGTTCATAAATTGTCAAAGTAAATAAATAAATCAGCTTCACTCTATATCACGCACACTGCAGGGTAGGCAGAGGGAACCTAGTGTTAAGACACTCCATTCCCCACTTTCTGCCGAATTCTGGAGGCATTGCGTGTTAAGAGGCAGAACTGAACGCCGCGCTTTGCCTCGACACCAGAGCGAAGAAATGAAAATATAAATGTAAGTAAATATTTCATCCACTCGAGTGGGGATCGAACCCACAAGCAGTCGGTTTTACAGTCACACTTCGTGCCGCTGCGCCACGACTGGCCTCAAACTAAACTTTGTAAAAAGAATAAAGATTAGTATCAAGTTCTGGCGTAACAAAAACTGTGCTATCCAGTTATAGGCAATTAAATGTTCATAATAAAAAAGGTTGTAAAATGAAAATACCAAAAACTTCTAAAATTCAATCTTGGAAACCTATACGCCACGACTGATCTCAAACTATATATTTAGAGCATTTATTTTAAGTAATATGCTCTAATACATATTTAAATTCTATAACCAGTTACATTATCTTATAACATCCATAATTAATTAAACAAACATGCTAGTGAGAGTTGTGTATTAATTTTTGTAGCCGTTTGATAAGAAATACATAAAAACTTCGTAAATCGTCTCTAATATTAATGTTTAAGATAACTGAAGCAATCTTAAAGAGGCTGTTTCCAATTAAATTTGAATTTTTAATTGATGCCAAATAAGTAGCATTGGTTGGCTAGTCTCATTATATTTAAAAAAATTGAGTATCTCTAAAATACTCTAAAAATACACCAGTAAAATAAATATATTTCACGCTATATCCCGCACACAGCAGGGCGGGCTGAGGAAACCTCGTGTTAAAACACTTCGTTCTCCACTTAACGCCGAATTCTGGAGGCATTGCGTGCTACGTGGCGGAACTCAACGCCGCGCTTTGCCTCGACACCAGAGCGAATAAATGAAAATATAAATGTAAATAAATATTTCACTTCCTCGAGTGGGGATCGAACCCACAACCAGTCGATTTTACAGTCACACTTTGTGCCGCTGCGCCTAGTAGTATACTAGCAATACTATTTATATTCGAACCAATTTTAAGTTAGTTCTTCCTCTAAGACCAAAATCGTTCAATATTTGTTTACAATAGAAAGCAATTAGTACAAATTAATATAAGAATTTAAATATTGCGTAATTATTTAGTTTGGTTGTTAAATATGATATCATTTAGAAAATTTGGGATTCCGCATTGTGCGTTGAGAACGAAGTAATTCTATTTTCTATAAGAAAATCATCAGGATAAGAAGAAAATAAAAATAAATATATTTTATTTATTTAAACGTTACATTTACATTTTAATATTAAATATTAAATTTCTGTGAACTAACCAAAAATAAATGAAAGAAAAAAGTTAACCTGTCAAGTAAATAAAAATAGCGTTAAGTGCTTACTTCTATAGTTGTTAAGGATAATAGAGAGTAGTGACACTGCTTAATGACTTTATACATGATGAAAAATTTTAATGAGACTAATTTCATTGGCCATAGGATCAGCCACCTTAATAATTACAAATAGAAGAAATATTTTATATGCTCGGGTAGGAGTCGAACCTACAACCCGTCGTGTTTATAGTCACGCGCTTGTGCTTCACCAGCGTCACGGCCTAAAAATCATATCAATGATATATATAATCAATGATTATGAGTCAATTTTGTATATAGATCCAAGAAATCCAAAGTAGTTTAGTTATTCTGTATAATATTTACCCTTATTTTAATAAATGTGGGTAACATAACATAATATACAACATATGAGACACCTTCTTTAATATGAACTTAGTGACTGCTAAATATCTATATTTTATCCAGCTTCACGCTGTATCCCTCACACATAAAGTAGGCAAAGGGAACCTAGTGTTAAAACACTGCGCTCCTCATATTCCGCCGAATTCTGGAGATATTGAATGTAAGGTGACGGAACTGAATACCGCGCTTTGCCTCGACACCAGAGCGAAGAAATAAAAAATATTATTATTTTGGTTCCTTCGAGTCATAATCGAACCCACAACTAATCGCGTTTACATTCACATATACCTATATACAACAACTTTTTCCTAAAATAGTCTGAATCATCCGTCAATTACTACGAAACCAGTTCAATAAATCAGCCAACTATATTTTAAATGGACATAATACGTATAAATATTTGCGTTGGTAATCGATTTGCTCGATCACCTTGCTGCCTAAACGGCGTTTTAGCCAGTTTAGATTTGTTTGACGATATCTAATAGATGTTGATTGGATGTTTGATATTAGAATTCTTTTATATGGAAAATATTTATTTTATGCAAAATGAACGTATGTAACGAAGAAATTCGGTACATTTTAAAGTTTTATTACAAAAAAAGCTAAAATTGCGACGAACGCAATAAAATTTGTGCGGTTTACGGACTTAATGCGATATTAATAAGAGTAGCACAATTGTGGTTCAAGTATTTCAAGTCTAGAAATTTTAGAGTGAAAGATGAGGTTCGCTCTGGATAAAATCAGTGCCATCTTTGAGAAAATGGAACAAACTCGACATATTAGTAGCTACGACATTGCTGAAGAACTACATCTTGATCATAAAACAGTTTTACGTCATTTGCGAAAGTCTAGGTACAAGAAAAAATTACATTTGGGTACCACATGATCTCACTGAGAGAAACCTAATGCAATGTGTTCCATTTGCGATTCTTTGTTGAAACGTAACAATTCCGAACCATTTCTTAAACAGTTGATTACGGTGATGATAAATGGGTGACTTACGATAGGAATGTCCGAAAAAGATCATGGTCGAAGCATGGACAAGCCCCATAGACCGTAGCAAAGTCCTTCCTGACTCGGGACAATGTGATTATATGTATATGGTGGGATTGGAAAGGAATCGTCCACTATGAGCTTTTGCCACCGGGTAAAACTATCGATTCCGACTTCTACTATCAGAAACTGATGAGGTTAAAAAAAGATATTGAGAAAAACTGGCTGGAGCTGGTGAATGGAAAGGGCGTGGTGTTCCACGGAGGAAAAATTAAAAGAGCTTGGCTGGGATGTGTTGATGCATCCTCCGTATGCCTGCGATGCGATGACCTTGCTTCATTTTTCCACCTGTTTCGGTCACTGCATAAAGCGAACCTCAAAAGAACACTGTGAACACAGATTTTTTAAATGAAAAATTTCAAAATTTCTACAGGAATGGGATTATGGCACTACCCATAATATGGCAACAAGTCGTCGGCATCGGCATCATCAAAACGGCCCCTACATATTATAAAAAAATAAAAAATTATTCCTAAAAAAAATATTTTCCTTTTTATTAACAATACGAAAATACTTTTGCCCCGACCTTACATACCAAGTTAATATATTTTTTTTTGTATAACCACCGCCTTGTTTTTACTCATCTATTTTTTTTATTCAAAAACATTAACTAAAAACAATCCTTCAAAGATTTTGTGTAGCAAATTAAAAATGTCTTCTAGATTTCCTCCCATATGTTGGATGGACTTGTTAAAACAAGTCTAAATTGTGTCTAGAAAATCGATTTAATTTACCAAAAACGTTGAAGCTATCTAAACTTAATCGCTTGAAGTCTTCGTACATACGACGTTTTTTTTTATTTATTGGGGTAAAAACAGATGTTATAACTTAGGGCAATATTTGAAGCACTAAATATATTCGTTTCTTCGGCTATATTCGTACGTGCAATGAACATCGATCTCGATATTATTTGTTGTGGTTGAGAACTGGCTGTATACCACACAGGCTGGTGTTTTATTAACTGACAGGATAATAGACGGTACGTATATATTTGGAAACGTTTGAAACAATCTTCAATACGTTTAAAAGTTGAAATATTTATTTATTTTTAGGGCGTGATCGTTTACAAAATACTTAGTTTATCGATTGTTTTTAGTAGGTAGTACGTTAAAATATTTTTATTATTATTATATGTGTTTTACATATCGGAAAAACTTTATATAAGCTTATAAGCAAAGCCAAGAAGTTATAAATAAATTTTAATAAGTTATAAATAAAATTATCTATTAATTAATAACTAATTAGAACTGTTCTGAGCTATAAGTCCCAGTTGTAGCAGAACATAAATAAATTTATTTAATTTCATAAAAAAAACCAACTTCACTCTATGTCCCACACATAGTAGTTAGTGTATACACAGAGTAGGCAGAGGAAAGACACTCCGTTCCGTACTTTCCATCGAATTTTAGAGGCATTGCATCTTGGTGACATAACGAGGAAATGAAAATATAAATATAAATAAATAATTCATTCCCTCGAGTGGCAATCGAATCTACAACCGTCGCAGTTACAGTCACGCCCTTGTGCCCCGGCACCACGACGGTCTCAACTCATTTTAATACATATTATTACGCTATAAATTGTTGTGTAAACTGCAACTGGGTACTGGTTTCAAATTTTATAAGATTTACACCCCACGCTAAGGCGACGAACATGTTGTACAAATGGCGCGCACACCCCTTTACTCTTCATTATTGAGAATCACTGGCTTAATTTATAAGTATTTCAATTAGAAGAAGAAAATATTGAACGTAACCCCTTTCAAAATTTATGTTAATAATTTTGAAATTAAAATTTTAATAAAAATCTTGAAGTAGTGATGATGTAGGAATTAGAATATACATTTTTTATTAAAATTATTATTTTATAAACAATGTATCGATATTAATACGAAATCAGTTCACACGATCCTAGTTTTAAGTTATGGTACCTAAGTACATTATTAATTAAATTAAATTCTAAAATTAAAATAAATTCTGGAGATATTTTAAAGTTTTATCTGTTTGTCTAGTTTTGTAACTATATAAAGTCTAAAAGAATATTATAAAAAAGTATCTAAAGAAAATATCATCTAACTTAGAACACAAAAGGGCAGAAACGTCCATTAATGCCCACATTTGCACATAAGAGAATAAAATAAAAGTATCTATATATATAAAAGGACATGTACCTGACTGACTGAGCTAAGACGCACGCACAGCCGTAATTGCTGTGCGTAGAAACGTGAAATTTGGACACATGTTTATTTTCATAATTTGGACATCCACTAAGAAGGGATTTTGAAAAATATTAACCCTAAAGGGATGAAATGAGGGTTGAAAGCTTGTATGGATTTTTTTTTAAATCGGCACCGATTTTTATAAAATTTGAAATTCTGACTCTTAAAAACATTTCATTGAACACGTGTTTCATGCCACCGATTTTTATAAAAACATAATTTCAGACTGTTAAAATTATTTTATTGAACACGTGTTTCGTGGTTTTTTTAGAATTCACCCCTGAGGGTTCAAATACGCGCGCGAAGCTGCGCGCGCCCACTAGTATGTAATAAATTTATAAATAAGAAACAAAGTACCTGTACTTTGAAATTTCATACATAAAATGTATTGTAAAATTACATTGTACATGAAAATTGTTTGTATGACACCCATTTATCTACAGTTTGCCACAAGATGGCGCTACTGTGTAAGCAAACAGTTCAAACGATAGCATTTTTAGTACATCCTTAGTTGGCATACGGATAATTAAACTGATTTTATGAGATTAACCTGCGTTTTATTCGTTATAAAAGAATAATATTAAAAGTTAAATACGTAGCGCCTTAACAATAGGTTCTCTCTGCCAACTGCCTACTGTTATTTGCGTAATATCGAAATCTTAAAACAACCAGTCTATACTTTTAAAGTTATTCTGATTTCCGTAACTTACATTTGAATTTTGGTTTATGTAAATATAATATAAAAATATAGGATTTTTCGACGACTAACTCGAAAAACTAAATTATTCTTTCAATTCTCAAAAATGAGGCCATACGTGGCACAGGGGCACACTGTGACTGTAAAACCCACTGGTTGTGGGTTCGACCCCCACTCGAGGAGATGAAATATTTCCAGAATTCAGCAGAAAGTAGGGAACGAAGTGTCTTAAAACTAGGTTCCCTCTGCCTACCCTGCTGTGTGCGGAATACAGCGTGAAGCTGATTTTATTTATTGTTAAAAATGAATTTTAAAAT
>JAAIXJ010000334.1:87260-148580 GCA_013403705.1 Heliconius hermathena | reverse complement strand
GGGCAGCTTTGAACATTTGACTACTGCTACTAAAGTTGATATTGCACCTTTAACTTATATATTTTTCTACATATGATGCTACGATTTTGTGGCACAATAGTTGGACTAAGCATTGTGAAATAGTAAAGAAGTTAAAAACTGTAGAATTTTTAAACTTTGTGTCATATCTAAAAATTCTACAGTTTTTAATTTCTTTACTATTTCACAATGCTTAGTCCAACTATTGTGCCACACAATCGTAGCATCATATGTAGAAAAATATATAAGTTAAAGGTGCAATATCAACTTTAGTAGCAGTAGTCAAATGTTCAAAGCTGCCCCCCTTCCGGGGTAGCTTTGAACATATATGGGGCAGTTTTGAACTATCATCGAATTCAATGAAATTAAAAGGCTTATCAAACTTTTAAGTAACTTTATTAATAAACTTAACATTAGAAACGATGGAGATCAAATATCAGTACCATGTTAACTTAAAAAAATAATATACCTTGTTTAATATTGCGATTGTACTAGTACTAGTGTTAAATAACTTTAATATTATTAATAGACTTTAAAAAACGAACAAACAAAAAAGTAGCTTTGGCTTCCTAGAAGTAATTAACATTATGGGATCAATTATAGAATAAATCTAATATTATGAAAATAAAACAGAATATTTTTTAAATAAACAGCTTACTACCCTAATTTGAACTTATAAAAATTAAATTTAAAGGAAAACATGGATGTAGTACGTGACGTAACCAGCAACTGAAATTGGGGAAGTAGTCTAAGTAAGAAATAAAAATCAGCTTCACGTTTTATCCCGCACACAGCACGTTAGGTAGGGGGAACCTAGTGTTGAGACACTCCGTTCTCCACTTTCCGCTGAATATTTCGCTCGAGCCATTGCGTGTTTTGTGGCAGAACTCTACGCCGGGCTTTTGCCTTGGTGCAAATATGAAAATATTTATAAATAATAATTCATTATTATAAGGCATCTTTATACGTGAGAATCAGGAAGGTTTCTATTTCTAACAGAAATGAAACTAATTATTTTAATTGTGTACATTTATTATAATTAATTAAAAAATAACATAAGGAATGAATTTAAAAATTAAATTCTTAAAAAAAAATTTTAGTACTTTAGCCGTCAGGTTTTCTCCTCATAATGCCTCAAAGTTCAGGGGCCAAGTAAGATGCTGAGCTGAGGGTTCCTTTGGAAACAACATGTTCAAAATGGTATCAGGTTCTAACGCTATCTTGTCTCTTGACCAATGCCACCTGGAACACGTTCATCAAAACCGGCAGTTTTAACAAGGTCCTTTAAATCCCCCACCATTGTAATTACTTCCGTAGACAATTCAATCTAGTTTAGAGTTTAACGATACATGTTGAATATTATTACAATTAATTTTAAATAATCATAATGCCTTTTTCATAATATATAAATATATATTTTTTGTAAAAATCCATTTTATAGGATACTTTTGTCTTAAATGGTATTTTTTTCCTTTAATATAATAACGTTATAAGAAAAGCAATATAAATATTTAATACTAATAATATCTTGTAAGATTTTAAAATGAACCATATTATATCACGTTTAGTTTTGATACAATTCTTAAGATAAATGTAAAGATTGATTTAATGCATCAAAGGCGTCCTAGTACCCTGAACTCTATAATAAAATAATGTCATATAAATAAGAATATTGATGTCTATAAGAAATCATCACGTTAGATATTATAGAAATGACAAAACAAAAAAATAATTAACATAACAAATATTTTTTTTTTTAAATTGCTATTCACACACAGAGTAAAGAAAAATATTAAGAAACTGTCAAACAATAGCAAACCTTAAAGGTCTTTATTTAATTTTTTTTTCTTTATGATTCCCATCTTAGGTCAATTTCGTTTTCATGGTAAAAAGGATGTATGGAAAATCCAATTTATCATTTCATCTATATAAACTATATAATAATACGGAAACCAAAAACTTTATACCTTTTTTTTAAGAAAATTATGAGGACGGAGGATGAAATTTGGCACAGTTATGTAGAGAAGTTGATATAAAAAATGTATAAAAAAAATATACACTCACTACCAAATTTTCATAATATGCACTTTTATATAGTGACATACACGTTGCTAGGTTGCTATGGCAACGCTTTTTTAATCAATTAATTCATAATTCCCTAAAAATTATAATCATATTACACAAATAATATATCAATTTTAGTACCATTTATGGATAATTTTAACAATTATATTTCTACTTCCATTCTTAAAATGGTTAAAAAAAACACTTATTAAATTTAATAAGTGCATATACAATATTATATCTTTTAGTATTAACTTTTTTTAATACTACTACCACCTTTAATGTACAAAGTCATTAAAAAACATTATTAATAAATAATAAAATTTCATAAACTAAAAGTTGAATGAACATTTGAAGAAGAAATAAAATATAATTAAAAATTAGCGCCATTTCGATTTACTAATAAAAATCATAGTATAAACAGTACAATATTCATTTTAATGTGCAATCGTCAAAAATCATTTATTGTGTAAAAATTAACTTATTAAAATTATTAAAAAAAATCATATTACTCCAAAAGAGAATAAACAACTCATAAAAATGTTTCTTTTTTCGTGAATTATTAGTAAGTTTATATTAATTTAATAAACTTGCCTTAAAACTAAGAATACAATTATGGAATATTTACTACGACCTTGTAGTTGCCTAAAAAAACTAGTAGTCTACTGATGTTTTTTAAATTAACAATTTAATACATTAAGCTGAATAAAATTTACATTTTTACGTGAAATAAATAGAAAATATTATGAGATACTGTCACGTATATTATTTAAAATATTATGCACTCTATATCATGTATATATGTAATGTCATTATATAATGCAACGAAAATATTTAAAGAAAGTGTCAAAATCCCACTAATTTAGTTACTTAAGTTTAATATCAAATAAATAAATAAATCAGCTTCACGTCGCACACTGCAGGGTAGGCAGAGGGAATCTAGTGTTAAGACACTCCGTTCCCCACTTTCTGCCTGGGGGCATTGCGTGCTGAGTGGCGGAACTCAACGCCGCTTTTTGCCTCGACACCAGTGCGAAATAATTAAACTATAAATGCAAATAAATATTTCATTTCCCCGAGTTGGGATCGAACTTATAACCAGTCGATTTTACAGTCACACATTGTGCCCCTGCGCCGCGACTGTCCTTAAGTTTGATATCAATACAATATCGTCACGACAAAAATAGATATTATTTTTTCCCTCTATTTAAGCATCCACTATCTAAAACACCACACATTATATAGACTGTCAATGTAGTGATTAATTTCTTTATTTATATATGGTTTTCTTTATTTGTGGGTTCGATCCCCACTTGAAGGAAAGAATTATTATTTCTTAATATTTTAATTTCTTCGCTCTGGCG
Source organism: Heliconius hermathena (assembly GCA_013403705.1). NCBI lineage: Eukaryota > Metazoa > Arthropoda > Insecta > Lepidoptera > Nymphalidae > Heliconius > Heliconius hermathena. Next base: position 145,134 of record JAAIXJ010000334.1, on the reverse strand, counting down.
CCAAGGCAAAAAGTCCCGACGTTGAGTACTGCCACTCAACATGGAATGCCTCGAATAATTCGGCGGACGAAATGTCTTAACACTAGGTTCCTACCTAGCTATATGCGGGATAGAGCGTGAAGCTGATTTATTTTATTATTAGAAATAACAGATTTTTTAAATCCAGATTAAATTAAATTAATTTAAATATACAATAAATGTCTAGCTATTTTTTAATACATCCTTAATAGCTTCTACAATAAATAACTGTTTATTGTAATAATTAGGCAAGTTAGTACTGACATCTATTTCTAACTAGGTATGTCTTTCCACCAAATATATTATTTTTGTGAAATTTAATATTTTTATCGATAATATATCTAATATTCAGCACAAAGGCACCATTACTGTTTGTACTCGAGCATTGAGCTACATTACAATAATGTATTTAAACTTTAGAAGCCATTTTTTAATATAATACTAAAACATTTTCAATATACACTTAGTATATAAAAAGTTACTACAAAATATAAATCTACGGGTAAATATTTAGAATTTCATAAAGCGTATTTTCTAAGCCTAATATCGTAAATTTTTTGTAAATATGACAAAATTGCACTTATTTAAAAAAAATAATGTTAAATATGCGGAAAGACTGTTAAACAACTTCGATTGCGTCAAAAGAAAATGAGACCCGTATGTAAATATTTTTACAACGTCGTCCGATAGGTGAAGATCCAAGATACAGTAAAGTCGACGAGTAGTTGTTGTTTTGTAGTTACGCAGATTTGATTTTAGGATTTATTTTACCTACTTTTGATTATTTTGTTACCGACTGAACAATGGGCAACAGTTCCGAAACTAACTACAGCACGTCCACGACTCTTCGACCGTACTGTATCATATTATAATAAAAAAAAACCTAATATATGCATCTCGATTTTGATATGTTGCATTGAATATAATTAAAATAACCATTCCCATTTTACTTATCACGGTCACTTAACTAATATAATTATTGTCGTATATTAAGAAATAGTGACATTCACTTTTTTTTTCAAAATATACCAAACAACATATTTGATTCTACATTTTAATTTTGTTCCCAACCCAACGACCTCTCGACGGCCATTTTCCACTGTTTATATCTCATATCGCGATCATCTTCGCTCATTTTGGGTTGATAGGTGATTCCAGCCGACATAGCAATAGTTGTTCCTTGTTTGCTCTTATCCAATCCCCAAAAAGCCACCATGGCGGCACCCAAGGCGGTGCTCTCCGTAAATCCCGCTTTTATAACGTCAATGCCTATTAAATCAGCTTGCATTTGCATCACTAGTGCATTTGATGTCATACCACCGTCTACCTATAATAGAGTATTAAGGATTGAGTCTAAAGATTATTCATATACTATATTTTTTTTATTTCTTTGCTCTGGAATGAGGCAAAGAGCAGCATTCAGTTCTACCACTCAATACCCAATATCTCAAAAATACGGAACGTAGGAAACAGAAGTGTCATAATGGAAAAGGAGTGTAAGTTACCAGGTTCCCTCCACCTACTCTGCTACTCGCAGAGTGGAGTAGCGTACATACAACGTGAAGCTAAAAAAGCAAGATATTTATTAAAAATGCTGACAATGTCCGTTTTTATGTCTTACACTTGATCTTATACTGAGTAATTACATAAACTAACAATTAAGTTTCTCACAAACCATATAAATCAGCTTCACGCTGTATCCCGCACACAGCAGGGTAGGCAGAGGAAACCTAGTGTTAAGACACTCCATTCCCCACTTTCCACCGAAGTCTGGAGGCATTGCGTGTTGAGTGACGGTACTCAACGCCGCGCTTTTGCCTCGACACCAGAGCGAAGAAATGAAAATAAAAATTTAATAAATATTTCATGTCCTCAAGTAGGGATCGAACCAACAACCAGTCGATTTTGCAGTCTACAAACCATATAAAAATATTTAATTCTGCAATAGTATAATTTTCTACTATACATCAATTTATTTTAGGAGTTGTAATATTTTAACTAGTCCTAGGTATGTATATTGTAATTTAAAACATATTAAAATATATAAAATAGTAACGATATTTGTAATTATATATTAAATAATAACATCCAACATACTTTCAACAATTGGAGTGGAATACCGCAATCTTCGTTCATGGCGTCCAATATATCTCTTACTTGGAAACAAACTGCTTCCAAAGCAGCTTTGACAATGTGATTTGAGTTAGTATCTTCTGTAATTCCGCATATTACTCTGTGGAAAAATATTAAAAGAAAAAATATAATAATAAATAGTTTTAAAACAACATAAATCTATTTATTGACTAGTTATAGCGTTGTTCATTTTATTATTTTATTATTATTTATAAAAAAATATACAATTATAAACAAAGTGAAAAGAGTTTATAAGTAGGTAGGTAAAAGTGAGCGACGCAGAGTTTTATAATGAAACACAAATTTAATAATCTCTATCTCTATATATAATAAGACAGTAAAAATATTTTGTCTGTACATTTAGTAATTTTGACTGAAATGGGACACTTAAAAAGAATAATAGAAAGCAAAAATATTTTTTTAAAATTTCTTGTCTGTCTGTCGATATGTATGGTCACATTTTTCTCTGAAAGAACTGAACCGATTTACTTAAAAGTTTCACCAATGGCTTTGTTTTAACTTAACAATTAAAGTTTGTTTCATCAAAATCAGTTCATTAAAAAAAAAGTTATCGTCATTTCAATGAACTCAAGGCATTAGTTTGCCTGCGAATGTTATATAACAATCGCGCTGGTAAGATTCCTGGCTAAAGAATGACGTTCGTTTTGGTTATATAACTATACAATATTTTATACAATAAAGTAAACAAAATTGAATTGTTAGTGGAGATTACCTTCATAAATAATAACAGTTAAGTTTAAGTCGTAATTAATTCAACACAGAGATAAGGAACGATTTGATCTTCAAAGAAATATCAAGTAAATACATAGACTTTTTGGTTCGTTCGTTCGTTTGAAATAAATCTATACAAAAATGCCTAAAAACATCCTTTCTATGTGTACACTGTAATAACTACATATTCACCAATTGTACATTTAGCCAATAATATATTATATGTAACTAATTTAAAAACTGTACAGAAGTTAATATGCAATTATTACAGTTATTTTACAAAGAATATTATGAGTCCTTATCCAAATCAATAATTTAACATTTAAGGCTGTTTCTGAAGCAGTACATTAAATTATTAACTGACGTCCGCACATTTAACAGAATTTTAAAAAACATAACATAGGTAAAAAAAACGTAATGTTACATATAATAAATAATTAGCTTTATGTATATTTTATGAATGTCAAATATCAACATTGGTCGTTTTTTTTAGTTCGAAACAATCAAAAATTTTTATAGAAATTACGATAACGTCGTAAAAAAATCATATTAGAATATTGCAGATTAAAGTAATAAAAAAATCATATTAGAAATCATTATAGTTGTCAATCAATTCTGCTTATTAAATCAATAATCATGTATTTTAAGCGGGCGAAGCCGTGGGCGGGCCGCTAGTTCATAAATAAATGCTTTTTGTTTGAAAATTGACAAACAAAACTTATGTTATATGAACAGATCCACGCTTTATCACTTGGTAAGCAGAGTGAATTTTGTGTGAAGACACTCCATTCTCCACGTTTTGCATTCGAAACTGCCTGTTACGTGGGACAGCTTAACGCCGCTTTATTTCCTTAATAGAACTGACAAATGAAACCCTATACATAATATAAGAAACTTGTAACTGATCATCATCATGTTTCTATATACATGGATATATGAGAAAATTTATTATTGCATTTATCACTATAACATAACCCAAAATAAATATTTAAAAAAAATTGTCAGTGCGTATATGCACGGTAGTCTCAGAATCGGTTAAACCAATTTAAATGCAGTTTCTATTATATTTTAGCAAACTTTCCTTAACATTTAGTGCTTGTGTTATTTCCATTGGTTAATAAACAAAAAATATCAATATAAACTATTTATCTCGACAAAATTGCAACAAACAAACTGTTTTATTGTTTCGGCTGAAACTTTATTTTTTTATATATATATGCACTATTGTGCTTATTAAAGCAATTGTGTAGTTGAAGCCACGAGCGGGTCTCTAGTATTGTAATAAAATAGCCACCATAGTAACAACCCCTGTCAAGCTCTAATTTGATATTACTAGGAGGACAAACAATACATATTATAAACAAAAGTTAAATATAATTATGCATACCCTCGTGCATCTTGTCTCCAATAAGGTGCATAGAGACCACTAAAAGCTGGTACAAATACAACGCTGCCATTTTCAGTAGCTTTTTCAGCTATATCTTGTGAATCTTTTGCATTTTCTATTAATCCAATGTTATCTCGCAGCCAGCCGAGAGCCGCACCAGCTATGGCCACCTGAATATATAAAAAATATATTTATAAGTAATAAATAAAAATAGAGCGCCACTGTAATCGCGACTGGTGTGGGTTTGATTCCCGTTCGTGGGAATGACATTTTTAAAATTTTCGCACCACTCCACACGCAATGGCTCAAGAATTTGGGAACGGAAGTGTCTCAATCGGGTAATGGAGTGTTTTAACACTAGGTTGCCATGTTCCCTCTTCTTATGTGCGGGATACATTTTGAAGATAAAAAAAAATATTAGTAACAATGTTTCTTATTAATTATGTTAGTTATTATGTTTTTGGATATAACAATTTAGATAATACTGTTGTCTGCCTCTCATGTGCTGCAGCAGGTTTACTAAGAAATAGCAATAACAAAAAATATTTATATTCCTTCCAATCTATCTAGAATGTTCTGGAGTAGTTTTGTTGATAACTTATGTAATTTGTAAAATAACAATACCTGGCGAAAATCATTTGTTTTAGTTAAGTGTATTTATTTATAGTTGTCTAAGTATCTTGGGAATATTTTTAAAACATATAAAATAATATGAAAGTAAAAATATATTTTACTAACAGATATATCTATAAATAAATCTAATAAAAATGTCCTAAATAACATCTACTATTCTGTATATCGGGCTATATTTATACAACAGACATACATTTATCAATCTAGAACCAAAAAAGGAAATCTTATACAATTTATCAAAAAAAAACATAACTCACCGATCCTTCTAAAGCATAACACGGCGCGTTTTCACTGCCCAATTGATAAGCTACAGTAGTCAACAAGCCCCTGGAGGAGCTAACTCTTATATCTCCAGTATTATATAAGACAAAGCAACCAGTTCCATAAGTGGCCTTGGCCTGGCCTTTGGTGAGACACATTTGACCGACCAAGGCCGCTTGCTGATCACCAAGACACCCCGATATTGGTATACCGGTTAGTGGGCCGTTTGATATATAACCATACGTCTGGAATAAGAAATGTCCATTTTTTTATAATACATTTGCGATTTTCTAGGGATTAGAAAATAGCAAATGTATTATACTGGACTTTATTCACTAATTTCCTACGTAATTCGAGACATCGTTTGTTGAATAGGGGAACTCAACGCTGCGTTTTGTCTTACGAAAAAGGAGATTAAAATATGTCATTCCCGTATATGGGGATCAAACTCAGATCACAGAGCTCGATGTCACTGTTATCTGCTTTGTTTAGCTTACAAGTGGAACTGTTTTCTTACCTTCACACTTATTGATTCTTTTATCATGTATCTTCCTTATAAACATGAAGAATACAGATTTTTCAGTTTTATTTTGTTAAACCAACATACAACATAATAAATGGATGATATCTTAAAAACCTTTAAAAAACACTTTTTTCTTTATTTTTGAGATTAGTAAGTAATAGCCATAAAGCCTGTCACCAATGTTAGAAAATTCTGGAGGCATTGCGTGCTGAGTGACGGAACTCAATGACGCGCTTTGGCTCTACACCAGAGCGAGGAAATGGAAATATAAATGTAAATAAATATTGCATTTCCTCGAGTGGGGATCGAACCCACAACTAGTCGTGTTTACAGTCACACTTTGTTCCCCCCACACCACGACAGGCCTCATGCCAATGACCAATGCTAGAATAGTTGATATATCCGTTTAAATATTATATTTACTTACTTCGGAGCTAGATTTAATTTCAGGGAGCACAGATTGTGGTATTTCAAAAAACTTCATTAGTAAAGAATCCCATTTCAAATTCTCAATGTTCATAAGCATCGTGCGTGAAGCGTTCGTTACGTCGGTCACATGTTTACCGCCATTCACACCACCTGAAGAATAAATAAATTTGGTATAAATTGCAGCTTTTCCAATATATTATTTTGTATTTTCGCATTTTTATATAGAAATAAACACATAAAATAATCACATGCCTCAAAAGTATATTACAATAAATACTTCTTCAATTTTAATAATATTAAATAATATATATAAAACATAAATAATTCATTTTTTTTTACTTTCTTTTATATTTAAATTTAGCAATATATTATTATTATATGTCGTAAAATTCAAATTTAGGCATGTCTTTATTACCTGACTGTAATTGAATATAATATATACGTAGTGTTACGTAATATAGCTGTGGTTGCGCAGTAAGATAGCGATACAGTAAGGTAAACGCGACAGTTATAGATTTGATTCCCACGCGGAAAATGTATTATTACCTATTACTATTTTCATTTCTTAGCTCTGCTAACGTGACAATGCGCGGCGTTGAGTTACGCCACTCAACACGCAATGCCTCGAAAATTCGAACAGTGCGGAACAGAGTGTTATAACACTCGGTCCCCTTTCCCTACACTGCCATATGCGGGAAACAGCGTGAAGCTGAAAAAATAAATAAATAGACAAAGCGTTGCGTTTCACAATGAGAAAATGAAAAAAAAAAAGAAAAAATCTAACTCCCCAGCATCCACAACCAACAACCTTAACATTTACAAGGACGTTATACCGACGACGCGACGACAACATGACGAGAACAAGCTAATTAATTTTTAATAGTTTTAAAATAATTTCTTAAATATTTTACCAGTTAAATTCCACATTATCCACGTGTCGACAGTGCCGAAGCAACAAGTGCCTTTTTTCATGGCTTGCTTTACAGAATCAACATTGTCACTGAGCCATCGGAGCTTAACCGCACTGAAGTATGGTGACAGAGGGAGACCACATAATGGCTGAAATGTAAAAGTAAATAGCAGAAATTAATTATATTACACTTTTAACTGCCATCGAAAAGGAAGAATTAAGCGCTTTATTTTAAAAGACAGTTTTTTGGTTTATTTAATTTACAATGAAGAATTTGTATTTTTGTTCCTTTTAAAATTGTAAGACCGTCGTATTTTATTATATATTAATATTTATTAGACTATATTGAGGCGTCCTTTCAGCAGTGGACCGTAGGCCAGCCAAGAAAAAAACACATTATAAGATCTTTGATTTTCGCGATTATTATAATTAAACATTAAAATAAAACTATTTAACAAAATTAATTTGCATATACAAGTATTATACATTCTTGGAAACCCGCCATTATGAGCATTCTACAGTAGTCCGTGGTAATAGGTAGACTGAGGTGGCATTCACCCATAATTATTATATCAATTTTGCACAGACTGCCCTACCTTCTTGCAGATTGAGCTGACTGTATCTGGCCCTGTGGTGAAGTGGATTAAAAGATTTTATGAGGTGGTATAAAGTTTCTAACCATCTTGTCTATTAAAATTAGGTTTCCAAAAATGTATAATACTAAATATGTAGGTGTATACAAACTAGATTGTGACTGTGGCTTATTATACATTGGTCAGACAAAGAGAAGCATCGGTGATAGGGTGAAGGAACATAACTGCGATATCAAGAATGGGTATGTATCAAAGTCAGCTGTGCGTGAGCATACTGTGGATAAACCCAGCCACTACATTAGGTTTGATAAACCTCAAATCCTCGCTAAGGAAAAATGTTCCACGAGGCTATACAAATACAAAAACATACTAATTTTAATAGAGAGGATGGCTGAAAACTTTCTACCACCTGGGACCTACTCATAAAGTCATTGAAGTCTCAAATCCACCGTACTAGAGGGCAAGATACTATCAACTCATTCTGCAGGAATCCAGGGCAGTCCAGGAGGCAATTAAGAAAGTGTTAGCGGTAGTTTGATATAATAATTATGTCAACTGACAAACGGATGCCACCTCAGTCTACCAGTAACCACGGACTACTACAAAGTGTTTGAAACGTAGGATTTCCAAAATGTATAATCTAAAATATATGCTATTAATCCGGTTAAAATAGTTTCATTTAAAATGTGTAATAATCGTGAAAATCAAAGAACTTATTATAATACTAAATATACTCAATTAATAAGGTTAAATAGTTTAATTTAAAAAACACATTAAATCAATTTTGCATTGCAATAATAATTCCATATTTGTAAATTGTTACTATTTATTACAAACATAAACAACAAAAAAATATATATCTTTCTGTGTACAATTTACGTAGGTAATAGTGTAAAGATAAACTAAAAAACTAAACATACTATATAACATCTCTACGGGTTTCATAACTCTTGATGTTATTGACTATACTCAATAATTATCACAATTTATACTGAGAAATATTCATTTTTTTGTGTCCTTCAAAGATTTGAATTGTAAATTTAAATTACATAATATAAGTAATGATTTGTTGTTCAAAATGTATAATAGACTGTATATATAATAGATATTAGAAAAAGACAAACTTATAATATTATAGCCCTTTTCATTGATTATAGCATTTTGTATTGAAATACTGAAAACACAACAGACAATCAGTCTATGATTTTGTTAGCTTTTTTTCATTTTAAATTTTGATTATATAATTTGTCATAACACAGTGGCACCAGTTTGTGACTCCAGAGGAGATGGTTGATTAGAAATGCACAAGAGTGTGTGTTTCGAGAAATTTAGTTTAATTGTAAAAAAAATATATGTATTTTATGTAAGATAATTTAAAAAATTGTCACTTGTGCTTTGTACTTTTAAATTTGATGTTTAATACATCTTAATATTTTCAGAAATATAAAAAAATATACATTTTCTTGTAACCATATTGTGATTGAAATATGTCAATAGAAATGACAATCCTACCTTCAAATAATTTTTATTCCTTGTCTTGTTAGGGACCATATCAAGCAATTTGTCAATAGTAGAGGATGTCCTCATGTCAAGCCATACTATAGCATTGTGAAGGGGCTTCCCTGTGATTTTATCCCATACTATTGTAGTTTCTCTCTGGTTCGTAACTCCCACAGCTATGATGTCCTGGAATTAATTATAATTACATAATGTAATTTAAGAAACTATCATGGGACAGTCACACACACACATACTTAATGTAGACACCACAGTTATGGATTTGATTTCCCTTCAGGGTAATGGATTTCATTTCCTGGCTCTGGTTACAATACAAACGCAGCATTGAGTTCCACTCATCAACATGACTGTCTCAAAAATTGGACGGAAAGCAGAGAATAGAGTTTCTTGTCACTAGGTTTCCTACCCTGCTATATGTGGGCTACATAAAGCTAAAAAAATACATAATAGCTGAGTTGGTAGAGAGAAGCTAATGTCACACAATCTCAGTACTCTACATTGCCCAAATTCAAGACATTGCATGTTGTGTGACAAAGTTCAACACCATGACTAATTCATAGTAGGATTTGAGTCCACAACAACTGCTTTGCGATCATTGCTGTAATTCTCTATGTTATCCTAGATTGATTATATAATTTTTATTTATTATAATTATGTATAAATTTATTAAGATATCTAATTAAAATGTTTTGTTTTTTATTCTATAATCATATTTAAAAATTGATCACTGCACAATTTAATAATAATAATAAAATAAAAAAATATATAATTTTAGAAATAAACATATGAAAATTAAAGAGTTAATAATCAATAACTAACCTTCGGAGAACCACCTAAAGACACTAATTGTTCCACAGCACTTGTTATGCAAGTCGTCACTACGTCTAGTATTGCGATAGGATCCTGTTCCACCCATCCTTCTTGAGGAAAATATTGTTCTAATTCTTTCTGATGCACCGCTACGACTTCACAGGAATTGGCTTTAAATATAATAAAGCGAGCACTCGATGTTCCCTCATCTATAGCCCCTACCAGCGGTCCGAATTTGCCATAAGCAGACATAATTAAAGCGTACGAAAACAAACAAAATAAAATTTAAATATTTTACCTATCTAATTGCACTTTGAACCCTGTTTAACTAAACAGCATAATTAAATGCTTATCGTTATCTGGATTTTCACAGCCGACATTTAAACTTAGAGGTTTTCCTAAATGTTTTGATTTTGACACTGTGTACACTTGACATTTGACATCTGTTAAAAAAATTTCAGTTGTCATTTTTGCAATTTGATAATCTATAGCAATTACATAGCCTATATTATGATGATTTAATTAACTCTTTAAAAATTGTTTAAATAATAAACCTATGTCTTTACGGCACACAATGTAGAGAATATAATATATGGTACGATATTATAGTAAAATTAAATTTATAAAATTATCAGAAAATAAAAAATCTTTTGGTTTTCCCCAATTTTGACCAATTAATAATTTAAAACAAATAAATAATGAAAAATAATCATTTTTTTATTTTAAGCAGTTCTCAAACATAATATATATATTTTTTTAATTTTGCTACAATTTTGTTTTTTATTTCAATCTATAAGGAAAAAATTTACCTCTCAGTCTTATTACAAGATACGAATTACTATTACAAAAACCTTATAATTATAACAGACTACATTAAGATACAATCCTCAAACATTACAATACAATTTAATATTTTACAGCAGGTGGCGCTTTCTTCTCTTTCTTCTGGCATCTTTAATTATTTTTAAATCTCATTATGATTTTTTTTAAATAACACACAAGCACTAAATACAAACTACTATATAAAAATATATCTTATTATTAAAATAAGTTAAACGACAGACGAAAGGGAAAAATACTTTTTAATTGTGGTATAAATTTTTATGTTAGTCGTTTATATAAAAAGAAATATAATTTGTTGTGGGATTCACTTATATAAGTATAAGCTTATACGGCCTACTAATATAGTGATAATATTATGATACTTGTAAAAACTTCTTGTTTGAAATATATTATAATTTTATTTGTATCTTAAGCGTGAGAATGCAAATAAAAAGATTCTAATCAGAAAGTGTCATGAAAACTCTTTGAAATCGGAAGTATAATTTGCCAAACATAATTATTATAAAATTAATCGTTTAAAGCCTATAAATATTAAAAGAAGCGTTTTAATTTATATTATTTAAGGCTTACTCTTAGTTCAACAGATGGTGTTGAATGTTTTTAAATCGCGCTAACGTTTGGTTTGGTTAAAAATATATTACTATTTCTCTTCTTAATTTCAGAACTCCTGACAATCCCTATATAAATTTGTACAATTTTTGAAAACGAGATTGATAATTCTGTCTCGTTGCAAATGCTAATAAATAAGATGATAGCTTTAATTAGTTAGTTTCGTTCAAATTCAAAGACCTTAAAATTAAAACATAGGGGAAATACGGATAAAATAGTAATAGGAGTTTTGTTTATGAGTGATATTTATTTATTGTAAATATAATAGCTCCCATTTTTTTTCTCAGGTTAAATTGGCTAATTGACTACTAAAGTAAAAATTGTAACAAAACAATATCATGTTGTCCATAAAGTATGGGCAAAATGACACACAAGATAACATTGAGTGTTAAAAAAAAATATTGTTTCGATTTTTTGGGACATTAAGCATGAGCTTAGAGAAAAAATTATACGACTACATCGTAACCAGTCTCCACCGGGCCTGGAATGGGTAGACAAAAGTTGGTCCTAGTGTGTGCAAAAAATATATTTCATTTTTTCCAGGTGCTCTTCCCTACGTCCAGCATTCTTATATTCAACTAACTGCTTGTCAATTTCAGTCGAAAATGTTTTCTTTTATCTAACCAAATCTTTAAGCGTCTTCTCCTTTGAATGGGGTATAAAAGTTGCTTGAAGAACACCAAATGTTTTTCACAGCGAATTATAATATTATCCCATTTTATCTTCTCTACAAGACATACGAATAGTTTTTCTTTGTGGTTAGTGGGCAAACCACCTAAAATTATATATTATAATAACATAATAAAAGTATAATCATACTTTACTAGATCATTGACATGAAAGTATAATTGTGGACAAAATGACATATTATGTCCAGTATGTTATTTTTTCCAAATGACATACTTTTATACTGGACAATGTCCAAAATATTAAAATATATATTTTATTCTATGATCTAAAACTCGTATCCTCTATCGTAAGAAATTAATTACATCAACATAAAGAAAACGTACAGCAAGCGGCCTTATCGCTATAAGCGATCTCTGCCAAGCAACCTTAAGGTGTAGACGTACAGATATAAATCGGTAGGCGGTTTAATTGCTCTATATTCTTAAACATATATAAATATACACATACATACATACATAAATATAATAATATTATATTGTATAAAATATTTGATTATCATAAAATATAATTTCTAATAGCTATAAATATATATAAATACGGACATGTTAATTCGTAAAGAAAAGAGAGTTTTCCAGCATGATTTTCGGAAGGAAGAAAATTTCGCAGTCTACAAAGAGAAGCGACTCCAAAAATCTTTCAGCTAATTTCGTTTACTTGCGGATCCCAGGACAAATGTTTATCTAATGTAATGGCATTTTTTTTTACTTTTTTTGCGAAAAGAATTGAAGTTCCATCAAGTTGGACGGTATTCGGAGAAGGAAGACGGATTGATTTTTACAAGTAATTTTCATTTTCACAAATATGAATAAAAATACAATTTTTTTCCTCTATTTAATCTTCATACAGTTAAGATTTCCAAAAATGGCAAAAAAAGAAAAAAAATATTTTACTTCCATTTTTTTACCTGTATACTTTCTTTCACACCTTTTTTAAATGATTATACCTACCGTAAATTGTTGTAGAATAAAGAACCTCTGTCAAAAACAATCGGCTAAAAATATTGCTACAGGTACGTCATAGTTCTATCCTCTGTATTTAAATTATGGAAATCGCACTTATTGCAAGTTAATTTATTATTTTTTAGCTTCATGCTATATTCCGCAAATAGGAAGGTTGGCAGAGATAGCCCGGGAACCTAGTGTTAAGACACTTCTGTTCCTCACTTCCCGCCGAATTCTGGAGACAATGCGTATTAAGTGGCGAAACTCAACGCCGCGTTTTGCCTCTCATACCAGAGCGAGATTGGTCCCAAATTTTATTTTTAAAAGTTTTTTTCCAATTCTACTTTTAATGATCACATATCTACTGCCATCTATATTTTGACTTAAATTGTTTCTTTAAATCTTGTTTCTTTACAAGCATTTCATATTTTCAATCTATAATAATAGATGGCGTACAATTGGCGCAATTTATAAAATTCTTTACCTTTAAAAGATACATTTGAACAACATTTCGTATAATAAAATTTTCCATAACTGACGTATACTTATTACTTTTGTGGTGGCGGTGTGCTAGAGTCGTTTTATTATTTTTAATATTAAGAATTGCCTTTAGTTAGTTTTACTTATTTTGTTAGTTCATTTTAATTTCTCAGGTATTTTTTCTAATATTAAGAAGCCGCGCGGATCCGCTAGTAACAAAATAAAAATGTTGATTTGTTTCGCAGCGTCATCTTACGGCTTAGACTATAATCGCAATGTTCTTTACAAACAAGTAGAGTATGTTACTAAACAGTGTAATTGGGAACACACCAAGAGATGGCAATCATCTGATTGTTATTTCATATCACAAATAAGTTTATGGTTTTCTTAAAAAAATCATATTCAAGATCATATTATGACCGTTATTTAAAGTTTATTTATATTAAATTAAATATAAAATGACTCGGAACTAAAATAGTCTTTTAATTTGAACAATTTCGATTTGAATTTGTGCTTTTAAAACGTAACACACAATTACATCTAAAGCTTCTTTCACTGATCTTCTGCGAATTTTACTATTTTACTCTGAATATTTATTTAAATATAACATTCTTGTAAATTACAGGCTACATTTTTTTCCATTATGTAATAATATAATATATAAAATTTTATTAATTTAAAAGTAAAATTATTACAGATCGTGTATATTTATAGATTTCTTATTTAAAATGAAAAAAATAAATAAATAAAAGCCTATTAAAAGTAAGCTTTTACATAACGACAACAACTTTCATTAATATTAAAAAAAAATAAATTGGTTAATATTATTGTTGCTAAATAGTTTCTTATATACACGCTAGACGTATTTTGGGAATGATGTGGGGAATGAATGATTGTCGTAATAAAACATACTTGTATGATCTTATCAACAGCCTAAAAGCAGATTGCACTTGTCTTGAGGCCGTTTTGGTGCAGTGGCACCAGCGTGTGACTCTAAGCGCGAGAATCTCTCCCTCTCGATCCCCACTCGAGGTTTATTTATTAATTTTTTACATTTTTTCGCTCCAGTAAGAAGGCAAAGCGCGTTGTTGAGTTCCGCCACTCAGCACAGAATGCCTACAAAAATCGGCGGAAAGTGGGGAACGGAGTGTCTTAATACTAGCTTAGTGAAATAAAATCCTATTAAGTAAAAAAAGAACATTGAAAGATAAAAAAGTACAATATAAAAAAATATGTAAGTACAAATGTTTATTTCTATCTAATTTAGTTTTAAATAAATATATTGCTTACTCTATATCTCGGAAATCAAAGAAACTAGACGGCTACTTATTGTAAGAAATATAATCTAGTCTAGTCTTTCTCGGCAAATAATTAGCCTCCACCGGATGTAGCTTAATGTTTGTTACACGTATGTTTTTTTTATAGAAAAGACAAAGGAAACGCGAAAAGTGTTCGCGTCACCTAATACTAAGTGATCACCGCCGCCCACGATCCCGTGCAACACCAGAGGAACTACAGGTGCGGTGCCGACCTGTAAGGTGTATATAGACGCCTTTTTTGAAGGTACTCATGTCATATCTACCTTGAAACACTTACGTTGGTGGGCCATTTCACAGTATTCATTAGGTTTTTAGTGGTATTAGAAATAATAAAAATATTATTTAGTCTGTCACATAAGTAATAGTAAACTTAATGTCAAAATACCCCGTTCTCTACTGGACTGGACTTGGATTTGAACTTATTCTTAGTGATGGAGCTTAACAGTTAAACATTGTTGCATTGCGCCCCTATAGCTACTTAAAAGTAGACTACTTACTTATTATTATTAGAAATTTCTCCGTTATCAATAAGTACATATAATAAAACTGTAACTCATCTCTATCTGTACATTTAAGATGGAAAAAGGAAAGGAAAAATCTGTCATTAGGGTCATTTATTAACGTAATAGAATCCAAAACAATGAACTGAACTGAAGACAAAAAAAGTCTGTTTGTCAGTGCGTGCGTTTGTTCACGCTAATCTCAGAAACGGCTTAAGCGATTTAAGGGTATTATATATTATACTTCCATTAACATTAAATATTTGTTTTATTTCAATCGGCTCATAAAAAAAAATCATTATAAAGATTTGCATTGACAAAATAAGTGTTTTATTGAATTGGCTGAAACTTTAGCTATTAATGTATCGATATTGTATTTAAAATGATTATGTTAATAGATCACGAAAGTAATTCAGATGAGAAAATAAATAATTGTGTAGTAAATGCTGGCGAAGCCGCGAGAGGGTCGCTAGTATGGAATGTAATACTTACTTACCCACATAGCGTTGTTTACCATCTATGTTGACTCAAGTTAAAATATCGTTTTGCTGTTTGTCTGTCCGTTTTGCGTGAACAGGACGTAGATTATTCAGTTAAATAAATATTATGCCATATTATGTTAATAAATGTTATATTTAGTGAGGCCAGTCGTGACGCAGGAGCAAAAAGTGTGAATGTAAAACCGACTGGTTGTGGGTTCGATCTCCGCTCGAGGATATGAAATATTTACTTAAATTTATATTTCCATTTCTTCGCTCTGGTGTCGAGGTAAAGCGCGGCAGGAAGTGGGGAACGAAGTTACTTAACACTAGGTTCCCTCTGCCTACCCTGCTGTGTTCGGGATATAGCGTGAAGCTGATTTTTATTTTATGTCATATTTAATATATAATAGCTAGGAGTCCTAGATTTCAAAGTAAAGAATATAATATCAAAGTTAGTACACAGATTTACTTATTAAAAAAACATAATCAAATCAGTTTCTTGATATATCCCGCACACAGCAGGATAGGGAGAGGGAATCTAGTGTTACAACAATCCGTTATCCAGTTTCCGCGAATTTTTCAAGACATTGCATTATTAATAAATAATAAATTATTGCCTCGAGTGGGGATCGAACCCACAACCGTCACGTCACACCCTTATACCCCTGGACCACGACGATCTCAGGTTCTTTTATAAAGGGACAATAATAAAAATATTTTGCTCCTGAAGCTTGTGGGTTCAACTCAAGTAAAAACATTACTCTGTTTGTACAGCTTCAATTAGCGTTAATGCAATTTCTCGGATAACTCAACGTCTACGGTTTTTCATTTCTACTTCGTATTTACGGTGAATTAAAAAAATATTTTAAAGCAAGTTTAGCTTATAAATATGTTTTTTATTTGTAAAAACTTTGTAATAACATTTATATTAATTTCTATTGCTACATTAAAATGAGCTTTTCCACTTTATTTACGTAACAAAACACAAAAAATAAGAAACAGATTTCAAAGCTTTGTGCTTAGCGCGCTCCTTACAACGGCATTTGCTTTTTAAAAAATAATATGAGAAATAATATATTTACGACAGCGAGCCAATCTATGTAGAAAAAACATTTCGTTCAGTATTAAGACCAATCAGTATTCCGCGGAAATGGGGAACGGAAGTGTCTAAATGGGAACGGAGTGCCTTAACTCTACCTTTTCGGCTTTATGCGGGATACGGCGTGAAGCTAAAAAAATATGTATAATTCACAACCAATAGTGTTATTGGCATACTTTAAGTCTTATAAGAAATATAAAATCTCTTTAAGTTTAATTTCCACCATCAGTCCGATCGTCCACGTATCAATAGCTAAAAGGTGTTAAATGCAAATCCGATTGAAGTTTCGGTTGACGAGGCCGATTAATTGACTTTGGCGACACAGTGAATGCAAAGCTTCAGTTTATAGAGGACAGGCGAACCGTGAATACAGGATGCATGCATACAGTACTCACACCATAGTAATGTCGAAATATTCTTGTTGTATTTTCATATAATGATGATAAAAAAATGTATTTTAATAAGAAAAATAAAGAAATATATTATTTATCCAGGCTTAAGACTGATCTTAGTAAATATAAAGCGTAGGCTAGGCTTTTCACTAGTATCAAAATAATATTCATACTCGTGGTCTGAAAACCAGGCATTGTATCGGAAATATTCTGCTACGAATTCTCGGCTTCAAAATCCACACAGTGAAATGTCATATTTCAAAATAGAAATGGCGTTCCATTCTCATAGAGTCAATATTTAATTACTCAGCAAGCCTTTGTATCACATTGTTGTTATTAAATTCTCTGTTTGCAATGCAAGTACGGGAGCGGCGAAAAAACTAAAAAATACCCATCAAAAATCGATGAGCGAAAACCTTTTGTGAGAGACCGGTAGCTGTGCTGGGCAAAAATCTGTTTTACAGCTGAGGCGAGCGAGGACGGGTGTATTAATTTATTAAAACTAAAACAGGCCGCGGATTCACTTGGCTTGCAATGTGAAAACAATGCAATGGACTCCCCCTGGGAAAATTATTTTTGTATTTTTCCAACAGCATGCTAATAAAAATAGAAAACTTCCGGTCACTTTGGATCTTGGATTTCGAACTCCATATATAGTAGAAGTTGAAATATTTACTTTGTTTATCAAAATCATAAAAAAAAAATCTAGTTTTAGAAGAAATAAAAATATTTTATGTACAAAAGTAAATCTATACATAAAACATTGCACCTTAAAAATATACAATAATGAAAGTTTTTTCACAATAAAAAATAATAATTGGGCAACAGTGGGCAAAATTGAAATGAAAGCTTAACATTTTACGAGTATATCTGGTTATACGTAGCCACGTCAGGACGACAAAGGAAAAGTTAAACATTGGATTACCGTAGCACTCGCGCGATTGACTCTTTTGACACCACGTACAAAAGCTACTAAATAGCTTTTTGATTATTTAACTAGTGTTCCCATTTCGCCACACTTGTGTTCACGAGTGAAAACGTTCCGGGAAATATTTTAGCTCACCTGGCGCAATCTCCATTCCGTGGAAATAGGGTTTTGTTCGCAATATACGTACTTTACTTTTAGCCAGAATAATATAGTATTTGTGAGTTTATTTTATGTGTAAAATAATGTTTGTGACTTAATTAATCAGTGCCCGTATATAAATATATACGAAAAATGTTCATTATAAAGATGTCATGTTTTTACCAGGTTATATTTAGCTTGCAATGTCAGTTCATTCGGGTGGAATATTGAAACTCAATTTTGAAACAGATATCTTCATCTAATTGAAATGATGTATACACGTTTACTTTGAATGATAATGCATGGTGATGTGATGTGACGTCATTCTAAATCCAACATGGCGGAACATCCAAGATGGCGAACTAAGTTTTTTTAAAACATCCGGACAATACGGGTACAAAATGAAATGTAATGAATCAAATGGCTTGCTGAGATTAACGAAAAAAAAGAATGACGTCATTCTAAATCTAACAGGAAGAAACACCCAAGATGGTAGACTAACATTTTTTTTAATACAACCTTACAATATGGGTGTCAAATTGTCACCCGATTTACATACGTAGATAAATAAGTAAATTTAGTAACAATTTGATCTGAAACTAAGTTGATGGTAGAAGGTTTAAAGGAAAAGTTTATGTTATATGTTTTAATATAACATTTTTAAAAAAGTTTTTTTTTTAAATTTATTTTATAAATTTAATACGTAGACAAAATAAGGATTGTTTTTTTAAAGATTTAGACTAACAGAGTTTCACATAAAAATAAACATATTTCTCTAAAAGATTATATTTTAAGAATACTTAAGCCTTTAATTTTAACTTTATCTCTATAAAATCTTTTTATGCAGCCTTCGTTATAACAATGCTAATACAGCTTACAGTATATCGGCTTCTTTTTATATTCCTAAGCCTTCATCGTGAAGGTGAAAGAAAAATTATATTATTAATCTATAATATACCAAAAATAAATAATTCACGCTTTATCCCGCATACAACAGGGTAGGCACTAGGCAGAGGGAACCTGTTTGAGGGAAGGTGTTGAGGGAAGTGTTAGCCTTAGCACTCTACATTCCCCACTTTTCGCCATTCCAGATTAACTGTTAAGTAGCAGATACGGTCTCATAGAAGCTAGATTTTTTCTATAAGTTTTCTTTTTTTTCTTTCTTTTTTCTAAAAATCAACCTTTTTAAACTTAGAATCTTGATTTTTTCTGACTTAGAATCTAAATCAACGTAATCAAAAGATAAAAGTATTTATGCATCGTATTTACTGCATTATGTGTGAAATTCGCCGTGTAATCAAAAGTGGTTACAGTTATGGAATTTGGTACGAAGTGAGAGCTTACAATACAAATAAAGGGAAAATCTGAAATGTGAAAATTTATTGGTATTTCATAAAAAAAAAATTATACAAATTTTTAAATGCCATAAACTAAGAACTGAACTGAAACTACAACAAATTGGTATGGAATCCTCGGTCGGCGAGTTCCACTGGCACTTGACCGGTTTTTTTTGTATAAAACCATAATTTTAAAGAAAAAATCACTTGATTGTTTCTCAAATTTTTGTGGGTGGTCCATGGTCCACGTAATAATAAATCAATATAATAACATAATATCCTGGAAGCATATTTGAAAAATGTTCTACGTATTGAATTTTGAAATTTGCGTTCCTTTGTATGGTTGAAGGGTTGAAGTAGACACCTCTTGGGATATAGGATATTGTCTGATAACATCCGCAGTGTAGCTCGCGTATACAATAGGTGATGCTAATTGTACGTGTGCACTCCTCATATTGAATTGAATTTGATGAAATCGTGCATTCTAGTATATATCAGTTACGTCTTAAGCTTTATCCATCAAAACGAATATATATCCATCAAAACGGGGAAATCCTCTTTCTGATGGATAAAGCGCGGCGTTCACTTCCACCGCTTAAAATGCAATGTCTCGAAAATTGGATCGGAGTATCTTAACACTATTTTCCCTTTGTCTACTCTGCTATGCGGGAATTTAGCATTTTCTACTTTCTGTTTCGAAATCAAAAAATAGATTTAAATGGCGAATCTCAACGCCACATTTCATCTTACCAGAATGATAAATGAAGATAGAATCGTTAAAAATCGTTGTCTCTATAATTTTATAAAAAAAATAAATCAGCTTCACGTTATATCCCGTATACTGCAGGGTAGGCAGAGGGTACCTAGTGTTAAAACAATGCGTTCCCCACTTTCTGCCGAATCTGGAGTGGCAGAACTCAACGCCGCGCTTGTCCTTGACACCAGAGCGAAGAAATGGAAATATAAATTAAATTTTGATAAAATATAGAATAAATATTTTTCATGTTTACTTTTTAAACCATAAACTTTCTAATTCGCAGTCTCTCATATTATAACGTTTAGCTGACTATCAACACTAATAAAATCAATATAATTTCTGTTACGGTGCAACAAGCATTTCAACAAGTCCAGACAAGTGGGAGGGCAGGTGGGGGTCGGTCGTGGGTGGTCACGCCGAAACTTCCTGCCTCAAACGTCAATTTCAGGTCCACAATATTCACAGAATCATATCGTAGTCGAATGCATTCTTTTCTACTCTTTGGCTGCGTACTCACCTTTTGACGTCTGAACCAGACAGATTTTATTGCATAAATAAGCTTTGAGCTTTGTAGAAGGGGTTGAAAATGAACCAACCTACTTTCGCTAACGAAAAAATCAATTAGTAACCAATTTCCACCTTCCACCATTATACATTTTTTTACTATACTACTTAGTATCTATTAAATTTCATCTTTTTCCACAATGCTGAAAACTTTTCTCTCCGGTTATTTTCATTTTGTTAGTTTTGTGCGAAAAAGCGAGTTGTTGTTCTTAATTTTAGAAGTCAGTAGACTTCTAAAATTAAGAACAAAGTACCTGAGCACTAGGTTCTTTTTTCTCATCTCGCTAAATACAAGAGATGGATCAAAATATATTATCTTATTTCTAACTATTTTCATTAATTTCGAAAGGATTTATTACATACCACGTATTTTAGATTTCACGATTATAAAATGAATGCTGTATTTCACTAGAATTTTGAACTAAAATATTACTAGTCCTAGGATAAGTACTTGTAGCATTATTCTAATTATTTTTTTTATAAGTAAAGATATATTTGTCCAGTCTTTTCAAGGTAAAGTTTCGTTCGTAATTATATGTATGTTGGATTGCTGAATTTAAATATATGAGATAACTTTAAAACTATAAATTTGAGACGCTTTTTACTCGTGATAACACTAAATAAAAATCAGCTTCACGCTATATCCCTCGCACATCAAATTAGGCAGATGGAAAGGCCAGTGTCAAGACACTCCGTTAACTGCTTTCCGCCGAGTTCTGGAGGCATTGCTTGTAGAATGGCGAAACTCAATGTCACGCTTTATCTCGACATCAGGGCAAAGAAATGGAAATATAAATTTATATAAATATTTAATTTCTTCAGGTGAGGATCGAACCCACAACCAGTCGCGTTAACAGTCACGCTTTGTGGCCCTCCGCCACGACAGGTAAATCGAACGACACTTCAATCGCAGGAACTACAAGTTCATAAAATAAATAAAAGTTTGTATCTCACAACTTCTAGGGCTCATTTCCCGTGCGCATGCTTATTTCCTTTCGTGTATAACGAATAGAAATAAATGTTCAATCTATTTTCTAGATTTCAATTCAGCTTGTTGAACTTCCTATTAGAAGATGAGTGAAGTCATTGAGTGAGACGTAACATAAAATAAGATAAGATAATAATAATATGATTACAATGTCGTGAATAGCCGAAAAAGAAAAAATATGTAAATATTTGAACCTAGCCCATGTGATTACCGCCATGTGGGATGTCAATGCGACGACATTGTGCCGATAGTGGTTTCAGTTAAAGGTTTAATAGCGAAAAGCCTCGACGAAGATCTAAAGAGGTTATCGCTTAGCTATTGGATTAAGAACCGGATGCAGAAGGCAGTTTTACTTGAGACGGCGCGTATGGTGGGTAGGTTCCTCTCTCTGAAGCCCTAGCCACCGATGGCTTGGACCCTTGTCCCACTCTCGAAAGAGTGTATTTTTTTGAGTGAGTGAGGCCGGTGATTGCCGCAGAGGCACAAAGTGTGACTGTGAAATGAACTGGTTGTGCACTCAGCACGCAATGCCTCCAGAATTCGGCGGAAAGTGGAGAACGGAGTGTCTTAACACTAGGTTCCCTCTGCCTACCTTGCTGTGTGCGGGATACAGCGTGAACCTGATTTTAGCTACTTATACAATTCAGAAGCATTTCTGAAATAAGTATTTATTCAAAAGCATTCCTGTAATAAGTATTGCCTTTGTATGCATAACTCATATAATATATTTCAGTTTCACATAAATGTAGAATACGTTCAAGTTATTTAAATTACTAAAAAATATTTTTTTATTATATCTCACATAATATGATTATTTTAGTTTTATATATTATACATTTAAAACTATTCATATATTTAAATTTGAACACACAGTTGACAGTATTGAAATTTTAGGTTTACAAAAATCTAACTTTTCGAAAGATTGGTTTTATTTCACAAAAAAAAATATTACGTAGAAATCATAAGAACGAAAATTAAAGTATGCACCTACTATTACTGGATGGCAATATTTATTCTAATTTAATAACTACTATATATCTAAGTAAAACGAGAAGCTAATTTCATATAATTACAGAAACGAATTTGTTTAACATTCATAATTTTATTGCTGAAACAATTTTATATGGGGGTAGTTTTCCTATACTTATAAGTTTCCTTACGGCTCAAAGGAATGCAATCACATCTTATCATGTTCAAGGCAGTGAAATGTACCTAATAATAAATAATCCTTTTTATTATGAAAACACGTCTTCATAATATTTTATTAGAAACTTAGAAGACTAGAAGTAACGTGATCAATGTTTAAAGTCTATCAAGAATAAATAGTATTCTCATTTAAAAGGAATCGTTCCAAGAAAATTCTATTTTATTTTGTTACAAGAATTGTGCTTAAGTGGATTTTCTTGCTTTATCTTCTGACTTAGTAGTTCGTCTATTATATAGATTATTTAACTATATCAAGTAATTATTAAATATGTAAAAAATCTATGTTTAATAATTATTAATCACTTAAATAATTGAGGCCAGTCGTAGTGCAGGGGCACAAGCGTGTGACTGTAAACGCGACAAGATAGTGAGGTACAACGCGGTGTAGAGTTCCGCCACTCAACATGCAATACCTCCTGAATTCGGTGGAAAGGGGGGAACGGAAGTGTCATAAAGGTTCTCTCTGACTTCACTATTATGTACAGAATATAGCGTGAAGCTAAAAAAAAACTACTGATGTACCGTTCACGGATTTGCTCGCATGGACCACACGATTAGGTATGGATATTTCGTTTTCCCGTTAGGTAAATATAAATTATCGTAATGCGTAGAAAACATGCAGTTTATTTTTTTTATCAACTTCACTCTGTATCCCGCACACAGCATGGTAGGCAGAGGGAACCTAGTGTTAAGACACTCCGTTCCCTATTTTCTGCCGAATTCTGGAGGCATTGCGGGTTGAGTGGCAGAACTCAACGCCGCGATACAGTTTATTATTATATCGAAATATAAAAATTACATGTCAATTAACAATGGAGGTTCAAATAGCCCACCTTGTTTTCAATATCTGATCCAGGTACAGAAACAAGACAGTCTAAATAATATTTAATAATTTAATGCACCCCTATTTCGTAAAGGTATACTTTAATGTTTAATGTCTTTTTTGTTCGATGTCCAATTTCACAGGCCGCTATTAGCACTGACACTAGTTTTACAGTGTAGTTTAGTCAACGTAGAGTAGTCTGATTGACCGCTGACCGCCCTCCGACGGTTGTCCTGCGAAGGACCTACATTACTCTACTCAGCCCACAGATGACAACAGCACCTCAATATGAGGAGGAATATATGTAGAGGTTAAGTTTGATCTCCTTAATACGTTAAATTTTTAATTTATTTTTGCGATACGCAGTATAGTTGAGTTTTTATAAGTTTTAAACAAGAAATAATCTTATACATAAAAAAAAATCCAGCTTCATGCTGAATTCCGTATGCAGCTGAGTGGGCAGAGGGAGCCTTGGGTTAAGTTTTCTGCAGAATTCTGAAGACAATGTGTGTTGATTAGCGGAACTCAACGCCGTGCTTTGCCTCGACACCTCGGGGGACCAAAAACCAGTCCCGTTTACAGTCACACGCCTGTGCCTCAGCGCCACGTCTGGCCTCAACAACAACTTTCAGCATAATATCATAAAAAGTATATGATATTAAAAAACCTACACGTGTTGAGCTGTGCGCCCGTGGCCTTTCTCGATGGAAATGGGAAATTATCAAGGACGAACTATAGGCGATTGCATTAAAGTTGAATTTCATACAGATATTTCATATATATTGATTTGGGATTTGCTAAAGTAATTGAAATTTCGTTATCTTTTTAAAGGAATTATTGATACAAAATAATCTTATATTAAATGTTGTATTTGATACTAAAGCTTAAATAATGATATATTTGTCGTATTTGGTGCATGTCGTCTTAACATAATATCGGGATAATTATGGGTTCAAATTGCACATTTTGTTAGCTTCCATCCCACTTTCCGATTGTTGAGTGGTGGAACTTAACGCCGCACTTTGCCTTGTTACCATGGCGAGGAAATGAAAATATTAAATAATTAATTCTCCTGAGTGGAATCGAACCCACAACCATTGCGATTACATGCTAACGCTTGTTCCACATAGACAAGTATTTAGAAGAACGATGTTTGTTTGTATATATATATATATATATATATATATATATATATATATATATATATATAATTTAATATAGGTATATTACCCACTGGTAATATTTAATATAATAATCTTCTATTATATTGTGTCTCAGAAACAAAAATTACATATGTTCATTAATTAAAAAACATACGCGACTAACTATTTACGCCTAGTTCAATTTCAAAGCGAGATTGCAATTTGAATGCAATAATCTAGGCAAAAGGAATTTAGTATACAAAATTTTCTACACAGCGAAGCGAAGCGAAAAGGGGAAGCCTCCTCTAGGGGGACAAAATAATACAAATAAAATACTTATATGATTAAACAATATATTATTTCAACTCGAAATAGAAGCTCGCGTTTGACGTTCTCGGAAAACGCGTAGGCTTGAAATTGAGTTACGAAGTAATGCACTTTAGTGGGTGGTAGTTAGGTCACGTTAGATAATCTCTTTACCTGCTGTAGCTTTCCGGTAGTTTTTAATTTTGTTTAATATTGGCTATAAAAAGCAAATAAATCTGAACAAGTTTAAAATGTTTTTAAACATATTTGTTAATATTGCATTTTGTTACAAATAATTTGTTTGGTTCGGGTCCTATCAAGGTGTGGGTTCAAATACCGCTACGTTCAATTTTTTTTGTATGATTTCGAAAAATAATTATAGATTACCTGGTTATGTTTTTTTGATTACCCAGTAATAATGTGTGACCAATGCAAATATATATATCTCTCTGGAATGAAATCCGTCGATGAGAACACAACACTGTATATCAATATACAGTACTGTGTGACGTACAAACAAACCAATGTTTTTGTGTTCTTATTGACAGCAACGGGTGGTGCTAGAGGAGTCGTCCTCGGTTTATAAATAAAATAGTGCAAGTGGAAGTACTGGTATTAAATATACTGTAAATGAATTGGAAAACAAATTAAACTTTCACGCTTTATCCCGCACACAACAAGGTTAAGCAGAGGGAACCGTAGTGTTAAGACACTCCGTTCCCATTAAGACGCTTCCGGTCCCCGCTTTCCGCCGAATTCTGAAGGCATTGCGTGTTGAGTGGCGCAACTCAATGCCGTACATTCAGTCGTTATCAGAGTGAGAAAATGAAGATATTAAATATTTCATATCCCCCATTGGGAATCGTATCCAAAACCTGTTGCGTTGACAGTCGCACGCTTCTGCTCTTGTGCTACGACTTACATAAGTAAGAATATCTACATGCAAACATTAGTTTGACTTAACTCAAGTCGTCAAAGGTTAACAGCTATCTAAATATAATATGCACGCGTCACGATATATGTGTATATTTTTGTAATTGAAATATAGAACATTTTCTTTCTTCTAGAACTTCTTATGACGTCTTCGTCTTCAGTAAAAATAGATTTCATAAAAATGATTAAAATGTAGATTAAGATTATTAAGTTATTCTTATGTTTCATTTATATTCCTATTTTAAAGCCTTTCTTTCAATAGTTTGTTTATAGCTATTACTAAAAAATTTCAGCTTCACGTTTCATCCCGCATCAGCGTAGAGAGCCTATTGTTACGATATTCCACTATCTACTTTCCGACGAATCCTGGAATCATAGTGGCGGAACTCAACGCCGCGCTTTCCCTCTACACCAGAGTAAAGAAATAAAAGTTTTCTATGGCACCATGTTACCATATAAATCTACAGTTCAATGTGTGGACCAGGGAAAAAATATACTTTGTTGTTAGTTTTACCTATTAAAGTATAATGTAAACATTGTATTGTACACTTACAATGTTTATTGACAGTCGCGCTCATTGGCGTATCTAGAGATATTTTTTGGAGGGGGCTTGGACTTTAGCTTTGAACAGATATGTTCGTGTAAACATTGTTTTTTTTTTAATTTTTCGGGGCAAATTTTGTTGTAAATAAAATTTCTGAGTTGGGCACCAGACTATTCTGGGGTGGGCACGGCCCACCCGGCTACCCCCCTTCCTGAGCCCATGGTCGCGATCAATGAAACTTAATAATTAATAGCCATCGCTCTAAATAGTCATTACATTTATTGTACGTAGGTTACCTTATAGCTAACAAATATATGGAAATATAAGTAATCGAAGCTATCAATTTTGGTTATCTTACTAATATTATTAATGTGATGAAACTTAACTGCAATTATAGGCTCATGTATCGGAATAACATATCTGAACACACACAAAGATTTTTTAAATAAAATTTTAAGCAGGCGAAGCCGTGTTTGTATCGCTAGTATTTCATATGTGAGATTAATAATCTTCGACGTAATTATAAATTATTTTATATTGGTGTTTCGTTCCGGAGTTATTTGGATTTGAAACCGTGACTGACTGATCTAATTTTAAAACCTATCCAATATAAGTAAAATAGTGGAATTCAGGCCGCTGTAGGGCAGATGTATAAAATTGTGACTGTAAACACGACGGTTGGTTTATTCTCTATCGAGGAAATGTGAAATATTTAATATTTTCATTTTCATTGCGGCGTTGAGTTTCGACACCCAATGTTTCGAAAAATCGGCGGTGCGTGGGTAAAGGATGTCTTAACACTGGGTTCTCTCTGCCTACTCTCCTGTGCGCGGGATAGGTACAGCTATAAACAAGTAGTGGAATAAAGGGCTTTTTAATAAAAGAGTTGAATAAAGTTATTTTATTTTTCATTGAAAAAACCTACTTTTACAAATTTGGACACTTTTAGAATAATATGTATATACTAACACTATGTAGATAATCCGTACAAAGTTCTATAATGGTAGAAGTGGTTTAGAAACTACGTCGGTTACAGGGATGAGGCGCGGTGGCCATTTGCGCAATTTCCTCTCGCCGCGCCGCCACCAGCCTTTAATTCAGTTAAATGTCAATGAAATAAATATTATATTTTTGAATGAGAAATAAGAAAAAAGCTCAGAATGCAACTAAATTTAACTAAAAATATAAAACATAGTTTCTCAATATAACATTTTGATAATAACAATTATATAGCAATCCAACCACTTTCAAACGTTTAAATAATCTTTATTGTACAACTTACGACTATATAGTCGTGACGGTCTCATATAAAACTAATCAGTTAAAATATAACAACAAATCGGAAACCTTATTTTATTTTTACCTGCCGCTTCGCGTGCAGTGAC
This sequence comes from Heliconius hermathena, assembly GCA_013403705.1. Classification (NCBI taxonomy): domain Eukaryota; kingdom Metazoa; phylum Arthropoda; class Insecta; order Lepidoptera; family Nymphalidae; genus Heliconius; species Heliconius hermathena. Next base: position 116,781 of record JAAIXJ010000334.1, on the reverse strand, counting down.
CCATATTTATTATACAATAGGTAACGTCAATATTCCCTATTTATTCACTATACTTCAAAATGAATGTGTTAGATACATTTATAAAATCAGCTTTACGCTGTATCCCGCACACAGCAGTGTAGGCAGAGGGAACCTAGTGTTAAGACACACCGTTCCCCACTTTCCGCCGAGTTCTAGAGGCATTGTGTTGAGTGGTGGAGCTCAACGCCGCGCTTTGCCTCGATACCAGAGCGAGGAAACGAAAATATAAATGTAAGTAAATATTTAATTTCCTCGCATGAGGATCGAATCCACAACAAGTTGATTTTACAGTTACACTTTGTGCCCCTGCGCCATGACTGACTTCAACACTAGATACACTCAGCTATAATTAATTAGTTAATACTTAGGTCGATTATCCGAGAGATTTTCTCTTCAACTATAAAAGAATTTTATTAAAGACGGCACTAATCTACTGGAAAGGCAAAGCGCAAATACACAGCTACTTGCAATTAATTATTACTATCAGACAAAACTATATTATTTTTTAACAATAATAATATTATACTTATTTAGAAAACATATAGAAATTTGAATTAAAATTTTCTCCTTCTGGAAACCGACTAGGTGAACCAGACCACCGACCGACCTGGTCGGTTTCCAGGAGGCGCGGGTTCGAGTCCCGCTACGTTCAAATTTTTATACGTTTTCTAAATAAGTATTTTTCTTTCCTAAGTGTGGATTAACACTTAAAAAATGTTAAAAATAATAAAATTATATGTATTTTACACACAACAGATTGTGGGCTCGACCCCACTCGACGAAAATAAAATATTTCATATTTTAAATTTTTTTGCAGTGGTGTCGAGGCAAAGTGCAGCGTTGAGTTCCGTCACTCAACACACAATTTCTCTATAATTCAGGGGGAAATGAGGAACGGAGTATGTTAACACTCAATGCTGGGCCCCTTTGTCTACCCAGCTGTGAAGTTAAAAAAAATGTTATATCTCTAAAATATAATATAATTTAAAAAAAAATCAAAAAAGTTCAAATTGAATTTATTTAACCCCAACAAGAATCTCAAATACGCTAATGTGGCTCAGGTACCAACTGTATTGATCACGCGCCGTATCCGGAATTTACGTCTGTAGTGGTGACAGTTAATTGAAGTTGACTTTTAATTAAAAACACAAGTACATTTGTAGTTGTTCATGTATTTTACTTATTACATTGTGGCTTATTGTTTGAATATCGTGTATCGTGATTTAGTGGAACAGGCTTGCGATAGTTATGGGTTCAAGCTCTTTTTAGGGCTATCTGTGTATATCTAAAGTATATTTCTGTATATTTCTAAAGATCAACATTTTATTATACTATTTCAATATCAAGTGTATTGAAATGGTATATTAAAATGTTGATCTTTCTTTATAACACTCCTGCTCACCATGGGGTGCTCCTGCGATTTTATACAGACGACACAACTGTTTGTCGATTATATTATTGTATATTATAATAGTATCTAAAATAATATTTAAATCATACATAAATATAATAATATTAATACTATAATATATACATTTTATTAAAGTTATTGCGTTATTAAAATCTTTAAGTGTGCTAAAACTGTGCGATACAAATTTAATAAATTATTTGAATCAATATAATATGAATCAATATAATATAATTAAAATGAATCAATATAATATAATTAGTTGGATCAATATAATAAATTATTTGAATAATAATAATTATTTAAATTTATATTTCCATTTCTTCACTCTGGTGTGGAGGCTAAGCGCGGCGTTGAGTTCTGCCACTCAACACGCAATGCCTCCAGAATTTGGCAGAAAGTGGGGAACTTAACACTAGGTTCCTATCCTGCTGTGTGCGATTATAGATTTTTTTTAAATTGTCGTTATATAATAATCAACTTCGACATATCTGTTAGATTTTTTTTTATCAGCTTCACGCTGTATCCCGCACACAGCAGGGTAAGCAGAGGGAACCTAGTGTTAAGACACTCCGTTCCCCACTTTCTGCCGAATTCTGGAGGCATTGCGTGTTGAGTGGCAGAACTCAACGCCGCGCTTAACCTCGACACCAGAGCGAAGAAATGGNTAAAATATGTACATACACTAAAATATAAGGTTGATTTCAAACTTATATGAAATATTATGTGTTAATTAGTTCAGTATAGTACTTTACCTATTATTATGTTGAATAATTTATAATAGTCCAAATTTAAATAAAGCACTAAAATATATATCTTAGAGAAGTCATTGTGTAAATAATATGTATGGAATAAATGATCTATATAAAAATAGTAGTTCCGTAATATAGAAGGTATTCCTAATACCACTAGAATTGTTAAATTATTGTGTTTGAAAGTTAACACAGAAATTTAAATATTAAAGATAACCACCTTGTATATTTAATATGTAATTATAAGTTTAAGGACACCAAAATTTCAAATATATATATATATATATATATATATATATATTTATATATATATATATATATATATATAATTTTTTATTTTTTTAAGCACTGGGGTTGTACTGACGGTGTCAATTATATGCCTTTATCAACTTGCAAATACTCGAAACTCCTGACTAACTCTGATTAATTTTGTTTATCTAAGTTCATATATTTTTTAATCCAACTGAAGGAAGAAGGAGGATTTTGTTTTTGCCGCGTACCATGTATTCCACCTTGAATATTAATATATAGTAGTATCCTTAGGGATATCTTTAGATACATCTTCGTCTCTCTTTTTTGACTATTTATCTTGGGCTCATCATGAGGCTTCTAAAATGATATACTATGACAATATTTATACAATTATATAAATACGTTGTGGCGCAGAGGCACAAAGTGTGACTGTAAATTTGACTGGTTGTGGGTTCGATCCCCATTCGAGGAAATGAAATATTTATTTACATTTATATTTTCGTTTCTTCGCTCTGGTGTCAAGACAAAGCGCGGCGTTGAGTTCCGCCACTAAACAATTCTTTCTTCCTTTTAATATTCCTTTTAATATTACGTTTGACAAATGTACACTTAGACTCCAAGATTGAAACTGTTGGTAACATATTCTTCAAGCCAGTCCAAATGTTAGTATATAAGAAGGCCTGGATTTAGTAGGGAGAAGTCTGCCTGCAGTGGAAAGTGCATATCATGCTCTGGCAAAGTCATCTGAGGATGCTGGATTTCAAGTAAATTGAAGCAAAACAAAATAACCGAAAGAGTCTAAACTAATTGCATGCATAACTATCCGAAATAATCATTGGCAGTAGCACGTTTGACTCGATCAATGAATTATATAACTTGGTTCTTTAGTAATGCGGAATAACAGTGCACCTTTAAAAATAAACATGAGAATTATAAGGAAAGAATTATAGCCAATAAATGCTTTTTTGGATTGCTAAGATACTTTCATTCCTATTTTGGAATATCCTTTCAAGAGGCAAAAAATCACGAGATACTTTCGTTCCTATTTTGGAATATCCTTTCAAGAGGCAAAAAATCTTTCAAGAGGCAAAAAACTACAAGACCAAGAAATTGGGTGAGATTAAAGCTCAGATGTATGGATGGAGATATGACCTGAGAACTCTTAGCATAATTAATTGGAAAAAGAAAGCCAGGAAAAGGGAATTCTCGAAAAATAGTTTTGCGTTCGATCATAATAAAGTACCTACTGGTTGTCTAGAGTTTTAGAAATCGAAATAATGAAAAAAAAAAAGAAAATAACCGCGCCCGAAAGTTTTTCACTATTTAATATAGTCAAAAAAACATAAATGTTAAGATTTGATCTCTCTATGAATTGAACCCAGGACGTTATCATAACATTCTAGTCGTAGGTGTAATATGCACTTCTATCTAACTATGTACCCAAATTATTAAAAGTAAAAAAAAAAGTATGAACGGAATGTTTTGACAAAATTTTCAGCCTGCCTCCTATGCGAGGGCAAGCGTGGTACTGAAAAAGAAATAACGTATAAATAAATACCCCTATATTGATTAAACGCAGCTGGAGCGTATGTCTGTAAACGCAACGGTTGTGGGTTAGATTCCCAGTCAGGGGAATGAATCTAGATATATAAAATCCCCCTCCTCTCAGAACTACAAGTGCTAGGAGTTTAAAATTTTACGGAAGTTATTTATACGACGTAGGAGCTCCCTAAGACGGGAATATTCGACTCCTAAGGGGTTGATTTCGGGGTTGATAGTTTGTATGAAACTTCGTTATACAAGTCTATCGTATCGTACAAGTCGTTATAATAGTCTATACAAGTCCTAGGAGTTTCAAATTTTACATGGGCGTTATTTATAGGACGATAATACTGTTAACGCTAATATGACGATAATACTGTTTGTGTTGAATAATTTAACAGTAATGCATAACTTCACATTCACGCGGAAGAAGTCGCGGGCAACTGCTAGATATTATATGTTAATATTTTCGTGTCTTCGCCTCTTCTGTCAAGGCAAAGCATGGCGTTGAGTTCCGCCACTGAACACGTAATGTCTCGAAAACTTGGCGGGATACAGCGTGAAGCTGAAAAAAAATGGAATATACTTTTAGGAATCAGAAGTGTTTAATATAATAAAGAGATAATTCAGGATGGACTACAAGCAGTTTATTACAAAGTTGACTTATACATAACAAAATAATAACAACATGGAACGAACTCACAGTATCAACGCCAACCACCCGACCCGCCAAACGAGAGCGAACCCGAATGCGCACTAGCTTTTATAAGTGTAAGTATGAGTACGGTGGTGGTGGGTATCGATACTCCTCTAACACAGGAAGGGTCCTGCTCGCGCGCAGGATATTCCGTCGCACGTTGTTCACGATATTCAGCTTACAATACAATATTAAAATGGCTATAGAAGCGCTAATTAAAGTACTCGCATTGTTAACGCTTATAAAATATTGGATATAACTTACGAATGTTTAGATATTTTATATTGACTGCCAGTTATAGATGTAAGCAATGCTCTATCAAAGTAGTACATTGGTGTAGCGTTAATAACTTACTATTGAACAAAAAATTAAATCAGCTTCACGCCGCTCCCTACTTCCGCCGAATTCTGGAGGTATTGCTTGTTGAGTAGCGGAACTCAACGCCGCGCTTTACCTCGACACCAGAGCGGAGAAATAGAAATCTAAATTAATAAAAATATTTAATTTCATCGAGTGTTGATCGAATCTGCAACCAGTCGCGTTTACGCGCGCAGGGGCACAAAGTGTGGTACTTTGTGCCCCTGCGCAACGATTGGCCTCAATTTACTATTGAATAGAAAAAAAAGTAAATGTATAATTTTCAGAAGACCTAACACGAAAATTGTTAGTAATGTACTCTTGAATGATGCAGGCATGGATCGTGTTGATCTACGGTGTTTTTTGATATCACCGTTGATCTCAAATTACAATGGGGACTTCATATTGATGGATTGCCGAATAGACTTGGCTCAGTTGCTGTAGCGGTGAGCAAAAATCAGACTATTAACTGACGTGGAAACGGCTCGCCTTGCTTGTTTACTTTAGTTACTTTAGTATGGCATTTTACTCTGGAGTAATGCAGTTGGTATTAAATCAATTTTTTCTATAACTTCGTTAAGGCAAAAAATTAAAGTAATTAATATACTAACAGTTGCATCTCAATACATTTTTGAAAATTTTATGTATGTTAAGAAAAATGTTGATGGTTTTACCAAATCGGTGATGTACATAATATTAGTATTAGAAATAGGCATAAATTAAGGCAAACGATAACCCGATTGCATCGAGTTCGTAATTATTTTATGTGACAATAGGATCCTAGTTAATATCCGAGAATGTTATGTATCACAATTGAAAAGATTTGTGAAAAGATTTTGACTTTTGATCTATAACAATAAGAACTTTTCCTATTGCTATTTTGTATTGAAAGCAGAAAGGAAATGGACTTGCATTTTCTCTTCGTGTTACATTATTGATTTGTTCTAATAATGTAATACGCTTTCCTTTAAAACAAATGTACAATAGTAAGTTTTATATTGTTTTAAAATGGTTCTATCAAAATAGATTGAGTTAAATACCTTGTTTCTGATTTTAAGTATACTATTACACATAAAATGAATGAAACATTTCTTGTAGAACCTCTGAAAGTTAATATTAACCACCACCAAAGTGCTATACATTCATATATGTAATTTGTTTTTAATGTTAAATTCCAGTTTGAGTTGAATTTGGGCAATTCAGTTCTTTTCATACCGTTTCATATAGTAAATTGTTAATGAAACAACTTCACGCTGTATCCCGCATTTAGTAGGGTAGGCAGAGGAAACCTAATGTTAAGATATTTCGTTCCCTGCTTTCTGTCGATTTTTTCGAGGCATTGCGTGTTGCGGTGCTCAATGCCGGGTTTTTGCTTTGGTGCCAGAGTGAAGAAATGAAAATATTAAGAAATAATAACTCATTCCCTCGAGCGAGGATCGCGTTACCGTCACAATCTTGTGCGCCTGCGCCACGACGGCCTTAACGTTAATGAAATAATTTAACATTTTAAATTGCATTCTGTGTACGACGTTACTGAAGTGAATTCCTATTTTGTTTGCAACCATATAAAAGCTATCTCAATATATATACGAGTATAGACATTAGGTACTGTACAGGAATCTAATAGTGTATGTTAATATTACAATCAAAATATTCAAATTATACAATCAGAAACTAAATTATGTTTAATTAATCGTTTCCAATTTAGAAACAGACAATCTACGTCTATGGTTACCAAAGCTTAATGCTGCGAGAATAATCAGAAATCAATGAAAATAATATTGTACGTCCAAATAATTCAATAATATTCAATCGAGCCTAGAATAAGATCAATTAAAATAAGTATCAGAATTTAGCATTCAAGACGTATGTAGTAATTTTCCACTTGGTCATTTGACCACGTTAAGTTACTTGTAACTTAACGCTTTTTTCTTTCATTCACTCTATTCCCTAGTATTATAACAGCCCAATTTTCGAGTTGCAGAACCTAACGCTGGGCTCTGTCTACCAGAGTGGTAAAATTACTATGACTTCTATATAATCACCAATATTGGACTGTCGTGGCGCAGCGGCTCAAGTGTAACCGTACTGAACTCACAAACAAGGCGATGCTCGCCGTTGAATTCCACCACTCCACACTGTGTGTGACCTTTGACGGAAAGTGGGGAACGGATAAGTGCGAACGGATTGTCATAACACTAGGTTCCCAGGATCCTTCTGCGTATCCTGTAAAGACAAAGAAAAATAATCACCATCACTTATTTGCTTACTTATCCAGACATAAAAGAAAAATATAGATCTTTTATGAATACTTTGCAGGATTAGTAATATCAAATTTTATAATAAATAGTTGTCAAAAGCAAGAAAAAAAAAACTATTAATAAAGTTAAGTTGTAAACCGGAAATCTCATAACTTTTGATTTAATAATAAGCTGAAGGCTGGCGGATGCAGTCAGTACTTTACAGAAAACTGCTGCAAAATAGCCTTTTCTCAGAAATGCTGCTATACCATCTCCAAGTTTAGATGATTGTTTTTCATTATGTACTTGTATTACTACAGGTATCACTATCAAAAAAGTGAAAATAGGAATAAAATTCAAAATCAATAAAATGCTATGCAATACGTATCGGTGTTTGATAATTAATAATTCACATTAATTATCATAAACCGATTACTGATTTCGTTTCATCCAATATAGTTTTTACCCGTTCATTATAATTAAAAATATAAATAATAATTAAAAATAATCAGATAAGACACTAAATAAATATATAAACACTGTTTAACATAAAGAAGCAGTACTCACATATTGTATTAAATGGAGAAATTAATCCTATTAGATTAGATAATTAAAAATAAATATTTCACATATCTTCTTTCTTGATTTTTTGTTATATATAAGATTTGTTTTCTAACTTCCCTCTGTATCCTGCATGTAGCAGGGTAAGCAGAGGAAACCTAATGTTGAGACACTGCGATCGTCACTTTCCGTTGAATTCTGAGGGCATTGTGTGTTGAGTGGCGAAACTCAACGCCACGTTCTGCCTAGACACCAGAGTGAAGAAATAAAAATATTAAATATTTCTTTTCCTCGAGTGGGAACCGAACCAACACCTTGTCGCATTTACAGTCACACGCTTGGACCTCCGCACCACAACTGGTTGTGTGGCGAAACTCAACGCTGGGCTTTTTGCTTTAATACCAGAGCGAAGATATGAAATATTAATAAATAATAATTCATTCCTTTAAATGGGGTTCGAACCCACAACCGTCACGTTATAGTCACACTCTTGTGTCTGCACCACAACAGCCTTTACTCAGCATAAGAGCACAATATGAGACAACCTTATAAAATAGAAATAAATTTGGGCTCTTGTAAAAGTCTGCTTCGCAGAAGAGAGTATTTACCCAATTTGACAGAGTGAAGTGCAGTTGTGGCTGATTTTCAGCTCGAAATATCACGAAATTAACGGAAATTGAAGAACTTCTTCTTTGAAAAATTTTCAATATAGGTCTACTGAAGTCCCTCTCAGCTCTCCAGTACTGAGAAACTTTTGTGATTAAACATTTAGTTTTCGTTTGACTAGTTATATGAGACTAAGATATTCTTTAGTTACATGTCAAATTTTGGTTTAACTCAACTTCTAATCCTTTCAATAGTAACTGNATAAAATTCCGGGCCGTGGCGCAGTGGCACAAGCGTGTGACTGACGAAATCGTTGTGAGTTCGATCCTCGCTCGGGACAATATAAGTAATAATTACTTATTCATATTTTAATTTCTTCGCTCTGGCACCAAGGCAAAAGAGCGGCGTTGTGCGGCACTCAAAACTTCTAAAATACGGCAGAAAATGAGGACCGAAGTTTCTGAATACTAGGTTCCCTCTGCCTACAGTGCTATGCGGGATACGGCGTGAAACTGTACATGTAGTCATAACTACATACTATATGTAGCGTATTCTTGCAAATCGGAGTGAGATGCATTCCTTTTTTATATGATTTCTATTTTGATCTTTGAACTCTTTCGCGTTTTGTCATACTTTCTAGTATCGTAAGGTAACTGAAAGACTCGTATCAAATATAAAATAAATATAACATCTGTTTCGTAATCAATATCGACATGATCTTATTAGAATTAATTTGTTTTAATAGAAAAAATAATTGTAGGAGTGACATTTTTTGTTAAAAGTCCTTATTAAAATGGACAAAAGGAAACCAACTCTTATTATATGGTGTTCAAAGCTGTCTTATACTGTTGTCCTACGACTCGGTGTGTAATAAGTACATAGAAGTGCGATGCTATTTTACGTCTCGGCTCCAGAGTATGTAGTGGTTTCCGCCTGTCTTATACGGCTGTGTGATATTCTTTTTGTGTCCTGGAATACTGGTGTAATGTGGTGGTGGTACGTACTATTGCTCGCCTATTTGTCTGATACTACTCGTACTACTTATACGAACTTTTTTAACACATCGGCTTACAAATCAATCGACATCGCGTGTCAACAATCTAATATAATCTTAATATAAACAAACGTAACAAGTACTTTCAGGAATATCACACACAAACGTCCCGGAGGGTTCAATGATGACTGTCGTAGCCACGGTCTGGTCGAATTTTAGTGTAGGGATGGTTCTCTTGTGCTTTCTTTTTACGTGTAGGGATGGTTCTCTTGTGTTTTCTTCCTTTACTTAATGGCTAGCCGCAGTGGTCAGTTATAATGGAGAGTAAGATAGGATGCGTTCTTGACTATTCTTTGTAACAATTCTTAATTATAAAAATGTCCAGGTTTCATTTACTAAATAACCTTGAATATAAAATATGTTGCAAATTTAACTTTCTTAACACTGTTACTTCCGAAACTTTATGCGATTTTGGGTTACTGGCGGTTATATTGATAAAAGGTTCCATCCATAAGGCACATTGGGAGTCAAAAAAATATTCGATAATTATATATTTTAAAGACATTCGGGGAAATAGTTACAGTGTGTTCTCCATACAACGTGCCATTGACGAAGTAATTACTGCACAACTGGTAGGGTCGGTACACCATAAACTACGCCAGAACAGATATTTCTTGTGATTTTTAAAATGATATTATGAGAATTAAGTAAATTACATTATTTAATTTAAGTGAAATTCTATAGATATTAATAAATTTTATATTTCTTTGTCTGACGAGTTCCATTCTTGTATATTATTCCATCTAATATTTTTTTTAGGTTCCCGCTCTATGCCGTATATAGTAGGATTCGCAAAAAATACCTAGTGTCTAGGTACTACATTTAATTGTCAACTGTGCCACGATGGTCTCAATATTATAATACTATTATGTTTTTATTAACATTTTACCATAACACATCTCTCGATCGAATAGAAATCGACGTAAGAGCGAAGGATATTCATAAAAAGTTTTCACCGTAAAACAGATTTATCAGGAATTCTTTTTTGTACGTAACAAATTTATAATTATATCATAATATTCTATCTTACGTTTAACACATACGTGATTATTGGAAATATTCTATAATATAACCGATATTAATTATTATATAATAATTATTCTTAAAAGAAAATCATACGATGCCCTATATAACTATAACTTGGAAATGAAAGCACTAACACGAATGAAAGAAGACGAAAGAAAAACCTTATATTTCTACGACAGTGCAATTACCATGGCGTACCTACAGTAATATTACTTAACATTTTTTAAATGAATAAGAAAATATCTATCAATAAGAATATACTTTTCAATAAGAATATACCTTTCAATAAGATTATACCTTAACTATTAACATAAATCTCGTTCAACTAGTTATTAATATCTGAAACCCTTGCAAGGCTTTGAAGTTCTTAATTGCCTTCTATCATAAGAAGAGCTAGGAATCATAGAGGAATAAATATTTTTCAATTAACGTTCTGAAGCTTAAGAAAGTCAGATTCTGTCTTTCTTAACTTCCCAACGTCAAACTTTCTCTTAGGAGTTTAGTAAATTCCTACAAATGAAAGTTTTAATAATGATGTTTAGACAGGTGAGAACTAGAAATCCGCGAAATATATTATTTAAAAATAATAGACACATATTATTCTAATCCTACTAATATTACAAATATGTAAGTTTGTGAGGATGAATGTTTTTTCTACATTCACGCAAAAGCTACTAAACGGATTTAGATAGATAAAAATGAGCTTCACGCTGTATCCCGCACACAGCAGGGTAGGCAGAGGGAACCTGTGTTAAGATATTCCATTCCCCACTTTCTGCCGAATTCTGGAGGCATTGCGTGTTGAGAGGCAGAACTCAACGCCGCGTTTATCCAAACACGCGCGCACACACACACACACACACACACACACAACACACGCACACACACACACACACACACACACACACACACACACACACACATGCATACAAACGTACAATTTGTATTTTCTTTATAATTTCTCTCTCTCTTTGGTTATTTTGCTGATATATATAATTTGAGGCCAGTCGTGGCGCAGGGGCACAAAGTGTGACTGTAAAACTGATTGGTTGTGGGTTTGATCCCCACTCAAGGAGAAGAAATATTTACTTAAATTTATATATCCATTTCTTCGCTCTGCTTCGAGGCAAAGTGCGGCGTTGAGTTCTGCCACTCAACACGAAATGCCTCCAGAATTCGGCAGAAAGTGGGGAACGGTGTGTCTTAATACTAGGTTCCCTCTGCTTACCCTGCTGTGTGCGGGATACAGTGTGAAGCTGATTTTATTTATTTTTTATATAATAAAATAAGTGTAGTTAACTGTATTGGAATTACTTGACGATTATCTGGAAGTTGGCGTTAATGGCTGCAACATAGTTTCGAACTAAAGCAGCTATTATCGCTCTTAACTATCATGTGTAACTTTTGTCTGTTCCAATAAAGAATTTTTATTTTTATTTACTTTTTTATTTATATCGATAGCAAATAACCTACTTAGTTTTTTTTGTCTAACAGTCTGTTAGTCAGTTTGTCCATATGTCTCTTAGTTTTTTTAGAAATCACACAAATACTAATGCATAGAACCGAATAAGTTAGTATGGCAATCGAAATCGTAATAGTTTAGTTAACCATATCAAAATAAATAATATTTTTTTCCTAAGAACACTTAATTTTTTTTTAAATAAATGTGCGTATAATTCAAGCAGGGAATGGATTTTACTTTATTTTGCTCGCAAAAAATGTTGCATTAGAAAAATTTTTTGATGTTTCATATTTATCAAGGAAAGAACACGCGCACGACAAGCGCGAGTTTTCCTCTAAATTTCAGTGTTAGTCGCATAAAAATAGGTTAAGCTGTTCTAGAGATTAACCCGAACAAACAGAAAAGCAGACAGACAGACAACATTTTTACAATTGCATATTTGGGTTTTGATATCATATAAATAACTATATGTACTGAGGAAAAACCTATTATTTTGAAATGTCGCTTCTTGCGCTTGCGCTTCCGAAGCGTAAGTGATGCTTGTATGACGTTGAACATAGATGTAAAGGCTTCTACTCTTCTTCTACGACTCGGTATAAGGAGATGTGTGATGCTATTTCATCCCAACGGTCCCAGCTCTGGTGTATGTAGTAGTGTCCACCTATGTGTCTAATAACTTGGTCGAACGTAGAAAAACATTTAATGCCATTTAACGCCATTTGCGAGGCTAGTGCCGTGCTTTAACGTGCATCGACTTATATAAGTCGATAAATATTAATCTCACAAATAAATCAACATCACTAATCATCAATCTAATACAATCTTAATATAAACAACCGTAACAAGTGACTTTCGGAAGAACACACATAAGTGTCCCGGAAGGTTCAATGATCAAGGTTGGAGGCTTCTGGTTGGAATTCACGGGGTATGGGCGTGGTGGCTCTTTTGTTTTCTACCTTTTCTTATGCTTAACGACAGTTGATAATTATAGTGGAGGAGAAGATTGTCTTTGGAATAGATATGAGTTGTAATAAGGCAAGGTTGTCGAGACTTCAGTTACTGGGTAACCTTTTGATGGCATATATATAATTGGAAAAATAACATTCTAACGGCTTAGTACAAATATCACGCGTTACAATTTTTTTTAACACTTACCTCTGGTCTAATATTGGTAAAAATTCTGACCACTATATATGACGAGCCAAGCATTATTCAATAAATAATATATTTTAAGGATAGTAGGGGAAACAGTTACAAAATGGAGTATTTATGTGTAGCCTTCTATCTTCTTCCTTCTGTATAATAAAAAAAGAAAGCGGAGTGATAATAATGAGGTAGTCATTAAGTCAATAATATTTTTTACAATTGGTAGGCAGAGGGAACCTAGGAACCCAGTGTGAGACTCTCCGTTCCCATTAAGACAATTCCGTTTTCCACTTTCCGCCGACTTCAGGGGGACAATACATGTTAAGTGGCGGAACATGTTATTAAAGCGAGGAAAATGAAAATTTTTAATATTTCATTTCCTCGAGTTGGAATCGAACCCATAACGTGTCTCGTTAATAATCGCACGCTATTTTGTGTGCATGCATCGCTGGCCTGGACTGTTATTAATTTTAAAGTAGTGACGATGTAACAAAAGAAAAAAAATAGCCATATTTTTTATTCAAAATGAAAATATTTATAGAAATTACAATAACATATAATCCAAAGGGTATTTAAAATTTCATATAAAAATTCATATTAGAAAACACGCGGTTCAGTATATTAAATAAATAACTGCTTCTCTAGTGGTATAATATAAATAGTTACAAATAATTGTTTTTCATCAATATTAACCGACTCTTTATAAATAGATATCAAACTGCATTTATATTTTAATAAAATACCGAACGGTACTATAAAGCTTTTAGAGAGGACTAATGGGAGCGTTGCATTAAATTTGCCATTCGATGTAAACTTTAACGTTCATCAATACTATCCATAGAGGAAAAAAAAAAAACTCTTGTATAAAGGATTTTTATTTAAGTTAAAAAATAAACAAATTAGCTTCACGCTGTATAACGCATATGGCGGGGTAGACAGAGGGAACCTACTTTTAAGATAATTGTTTTCAAAATTATTTTAACATAATAGCTGCTCAGATTTCTTAAAATGAGCTTTTAATATTTGTAGGGTATATAACTAGGATGCAGCTATTACATTATTACTTTTATTAATAGATGGGAAAGGTTTTTTTTTCGTTTAATTTATAATCGACCTATGTAAAATTACATTCTATATTCTCACATTTCCAACATTATGCGAATTATACACGAGAATTATAGATTTTATTTAAGCTTTATTCTTCGAATATTGAGTATTGATTGAGTATATATTATAGTAGAGTATGTACGAGAGAGATAAGATAGAGTCAAGACACTCCATTTCCCGCTTTCCATTCGAATGTAAGACATTTGTTGAGTATCGGAACTTAAGTTAATGCTTTGTTTAACTAAACCAGGGAAGACAAAATTGGAAATTTATATAATTAAAATAAACCTTAAAGAAATTCTAGTGATATAACATTCCGTCTTCTGTCATTGGTAATATCGCAGAAATGTTCTCCATCTCTATGACGAATAGTCTATGACGTGTTGCAATTGTGTTCACCGCGCTATCTGCATGCGGGAGCACATACTGTAGCGTGGTTAACGTTTGCTTGTTGCCATTTAATATAAATTTGATTTTCATACATTAAATTAATAGAAAAATAAGTTTTGAAAGTAAGACTTGTACCGATTGTGTTTTTTTTTTCAATTAGAAAAAAATTGAATCACAGGTAAATGAAACCAAAGAAATAAAACCATTTGTATTTACTTTTTTTAGCTTCAAACTGTATCGAATCCGGCGCATAGCAGGGTAGGCAGAGGGAACTTGAGAAGCTTTCCCATTAAGACACTTCCTTTCCACATTGCCTGTTGACTGGCGAAGCACAACGCCGCGCTTTGCCTCGCTACCAGATCGAAGTAATTAAAATGTTAAATATTTAATTTCCTCGAGTGGGAATCGAGTCTGTCGCACTTGCAACCACACGCTTATGCTCCTGCGCCTCTTTTACTTACTTTATTATACCTTTAATCAGATGTGATTCTAAAATGAAAAAAAAAAACAGTAACAAGAGTAACATTTAAATTGCGGAGTTTCCAAGAAATGCACTAGAAATTAAATAAAATGCTTTATTACTCACTGGCAAAGGCAAGAAATAATAACAATAGACAATCCCGTAAGGAATTAATTTTACTTGTAGAAGCTAAGCTAATTCATTTTCATATTTGTTAAAGTGAGTAAGTGCGATGGCAGTGCGGTGCAAAACATTTTTTTTTTCATTTCTTTTTTCACACAGTCTCTCAGAGAGAACCTATAAAAGTATTTTTTCAATTTCCGTCCAAATTTAAGATATTTCGTGTTAATTATGCGGTAAGTAGGGATCATTTGTTGATAATATTTATTTTTTTATTAATTCTGTAAGATAATTTTAAGACATTGTGCCCAACGCTCCCATATATTTAACCAGAGTAAATGAAACCAATAACATATACATTTATATAGTCGTGGCGCACAGGAACAAAGTGTGACTGTAAAAGCGACTGGTTGTGGGTTCGATCCCCACTCAAGGAAGTGAGGTATTTATTTAATTTTATATTTCCGTTTCATCGTTCTGGTATCAAAGCAAAACGCGGTATTGAGTACAGATACTCCACACGCAATCCAGAATTCGGCGGAAAGTAGAGAACGGTGTGTCTTAACACTAGGTTCCCTCTGCCTATCCTGCTGTTTGCGGGATACAGCGTGAAGCTGATTTATTTATTCCCCCGAGCGGAGACCGAATCCACAGCCATCCTACAGTATGGCACTATCACAATATGCAACGATGGCATTACAAACAAATTCAGTAATTAGTAATTTCATTACTTTATTTAAAATGAAGTTAAAATAAAAAAAATCTGACCGTACTTTCCTGTCCTGAAAATTATTCCCGTTTTTGTTTAAAGCAATGTGGTTCTCGAAAGTATCGAGCAAAATCAAATATATCTGACTCTGGAACCGGGGGCGAGGAGGCGGGAGTGAAGAGGGGTGCAGCAATGAAGGCCAATAACAGAACCTCTCCAGGTCCCGACGCGAACGAGCGTGCTGGTGGACGCTCCGCGAGATCCCCTTGAAACTTCGCGCCGCGCGTTACTCTTTCATAACGGTTTTGACTGAAAAGTTTTTGTAAGTATATTATTAAATTATTTTCTTATTTAAAATTTCAATAAATTTTTGCGAGGATTTTTGAATTTATTTATTATCAATATATTATCAATAATTTTAAATCTTTAGAAAATCAAATTGTTTTTATTAAAGTTTGCCCTGCAAAGATTTTATAGCATAAAAATAATACCTATAAATAACAATTTCTAATTAATAATAAATTACAGGTAAGTAGTATAAGTAGTATTTATCAGTATTAGAATAATTTAAAGAATATGAATAATAATAAAATAAAAAAAATTAAATTTCATTAACATTCAAAAGAAATTCTACCAATAAAACACAAGTAAAAAGTAAATATAATACAAAAAAATATGAGCCAGCCAGGCCAATCGCACAAGCGTGCGACTTTAAACGCAACAGGTTGAGGATTCGATTCCTACTAGAGGAAATTAAATATTTAATATTTTTATTTTATTGTTCGATTTTTTATCGAGGCCAGTCGTGGCAGAGGTGTGACTGTAAAACCGACTGGTTGTGGGTTCGATCCCCACTTGAGGAGATGAAATATTTACTTAAATTTATATTTCCATTTCTTCGCTCTGGTGTCGAGGTTAAGCGCAGCGTTGAGTTCTGCCACTCAACACGCAATGCCTTCAGAATTCGGCAGAAAGCGGGGAACGGAGTGTCTTAACACTAGGTTCCTTCTGCCTACCCTGCAGTGTGCGGGATACAGCGTGAAGCTGATTTATTTTATTGCTCTGGTAACGAGGCAAAGCGTGGTGTCATCCACCACTCAAATTGCATTGCATCTAGAATTCTTCGAAAAATAGGGAATGGAAGAATTTTATCGGGAACGAAATGTTTTAACATGAGGTACCCAAGTTCCCTCTTCCTGCCCTGCTATATGCCTGCATACAGCGTGAAGCTGAAGTAAAAAAAATATGAGAAGTTTAAAAATATGAATGCCCATTCTATTTAATATTTTCTCAGATTCGCGCTGAGGCTCAGACTAAAGCTTATGCTCACGCTCACGTTCTTGCTCACGATCACACATCGTGATCACATGATCATGTACATGCTCACGCTCACGCCCACGCCCACGCTCACGCCCACGCCCACGCCCACGCTCACGACCACGCTCACGCCCACGCTCACGCCCACGCCCACGCTCACGCCCACGCTCACGCCCACGCCCACGCCCACGCTCACGCTCACGCCCACGCTCACGCTCACGCTCACGCTCACGCCCACGCTCACGCTCACGCTCACGCTCACGCTCACGCTCACGCTCAAGCTCATGCTCAAGCTCATGCTGACTGTCAAGCTAGAACTCAACCTCATATTCACATCTAAGCTCACGCTCTCTTTCACGCTCATGCATACACAAATAACTTACAAAACCACATTCATATATGATCTCCTCACCAAAACGTGTGTAAGTTATAAATATATTAAGTTTAAGTACTAGCATATAAGTACATTCATAAGAACAGACATATTCCCGCACAGACTCACTGTTACAAGCATACCCAAGCAGAGTCACTCACAAACGAACGCAACGGCACAGACACAAACAGGAAGCGATTGCATTCTGAGTATTCTCGTATTAAGTATGACGAAATGAATGTCATAACTTTTTCTATCACTAAAAATACACTACGAGGTCATAAATGAAGTATGCTCCAACTGACAATATTTATGTTCGTAAAGCACATTTTATAACTAAATAGAAAAAAATAAATATTTGTAAAAACAAAAACCCCGACTGCATAAAACTAATTAAAAAATATTTGTAAAAACAAAAACCCCGACTGCATAAAACTAAAAAGAAAATAAACAAGTCCAATAGTTTATTAGGATTCAGTCGGAAATTACAATCTTTTTTGTAAAATATTGTAATTTAAAAAGAACGGATTTTAAAAAAAAAATTCAACCCTATCTCGTAATCAGAACCTAACCAAACTTTCATCAAACTACCTTTGAATTGTTAAATTGTATCTTATAAAGAAGATGAATCATCGGAATCGGTTGGAGGATATTGTTTGTCCATTTGTCGCGCGCATACTTAACGCAAATATAAAACTTATGTGACTTTCTGAATTAAAAAAGGACCATAAGAGAAGCACCAGCTTTCAAATAAAAATAATCGTCAAAATCGGTTCACCCAGTTAAAAGTTCTGACGTAACAAATATAAAAAAAAGAAAAAATAATACAGACGAATTGATAACTTCCTTTTCTTACAGAAGTTGCTTAAATAGGAGGATTCCGTTCCCCATTTTCTGCTCAATTTGGACATTGCGTGGTGGATCTCGTTGATGGTCTTTCTCTGCAGCTTTTGCCTTTCTCATAATGTTACCCTTTTGGTCCATCGCTCGTCTTTCAGTCTCTCTTTTATATTTATTTTTATTATTAAAATGATGGATTATTAATATTATAAAAAATAATTTATCATAAAAAATAAATAAAACATAGATTGTTTAACTTTATAAGACAAAGCTCGAGACTCTATTCCGCCACTCAACATGCAATACGGAGCGGAAAATAGAAAAATTGCTCAAGATATTTTTCTACTTCCTAATCCTGCTTAAGAACGCCCTCGTATTCGACGATATAACGATAATAATACGATAAATAGGATTAAATCGACTTTTTCATGTACTTTTTATTTTTAATAAATCATAAATTAACTTAGGCCTCAGTGGCTCAGTGCCACGGCAAGTGACTGTAAACGCGACGGTTGTGGGTTTGATTCCCACTTAGGGTGATTAATTATTAATAATTTAATTTTTTCGTTTTGTTAATAAGACAAAACGCGGCGTTAAGCTCCGCCACTCTACATGCAATATCTCGAAAATTCAGCGGAAAGTGGGAACGGAGTATCTTAATACTAAGTTCCCCCTGCCTACCCTGCAATACGCAGGGTACAGCGTGAACCAAAAAAATATGGTAATAAAAAGTAGCACAACCTCCATCTATAATTTTCTATAGATAAAAAAATTATTAAATATAATTATTTCTTTTCAGATCTTGCTTATACAACATGTGCTTCCCATGTTGCATGCTCTGTAAGTATGATTTTTTTTATTATTTAGTAAATAATATGTTTTTATATGGTTTTTCACTAAGAGTCGTCACATGCTGTGCACGGTTGGGAGAGCTGAGCGGAGCTATGTTGTGTAAAATTTTGCGAAATTTTTGCAAAATTTTTGCGAATTTTTCTGTTTTTTCCGCACGCGCTGGGTGAGGCTCGTGGGTGAATTTTAAAACGCTTTTCAGCTTAACTCTATGGGAGACATTTTGACCATTTACTCGAAAACTACAATTACAATTATCACCAAACTACTTCACCTTCTTCACTAGGATCACCGTGTCGTCCACAACGTTCCTGCAACGTGCCTGCAAATTTCAAAGTTGTAGGTTTAACGGTCTAGAAGCATTACAACGAAACACACTTTAGACTTTTTTTTGAGCTCATTAATATCTACACATAATATTATGATTGCTTTAAAAGTAATCAATCAATTAATATAATATACTCAATTGAG
Organism: Heliconius hermathena; assembly: GCA_013403705.1. Taxonomy (NCBI): domain Eukaryota; kingdom Metazoa; phylum Arthropoda; class Insecta; order Lepidoptera; family Nymphalidae; genus Heliconius; species Heliconius hermathena. The sequence continues at coordinate 97,021 of JAAIXJ010000334.1, read as the reverse complement.
GCCAGTCGTGGCGCCGGAGCACAAGCTGTGACTGTAAACGTGACTGGTTCTGGGTTTTTTTTATGGAAAAGACAAACGAGCGTTCGGGTCACCTGATGGCAAGTGAAAACCGCCGCCCACGACCCAGCAACACCAGAGGAGCTACAGGTGCGTTGCCTGCCTGTAAGGTGGGTTGGGCGGCGGAGCCCGGCATTACCTGATGCGAAACGCAGTGGCATAAAGCCACTACTTCACGCCGGTTTTAAATGCCGGGGGTGATAATGATCCGGTCGAGTCTGCCCATGCGTGTTGCCATTATTGGCGATGTGACTCTACCACAAGTACTTTAGTCGCCTCTTACGACACCACCAGTACTAGGATGATCCTATTCTAGGCCGGGATCACACGGCACATCACACGGTTCGATCTCCACTCGAGGAAATAAAATATTTTTTGAATTTTATGTTTCCGTTTCTTCACTCTGACAAAGCGTGGCGTTGAGTTTCGCCACTCAACACACAATGCCTCCAGAAAACGATGGAAAGTGGGGAACGGAGTATCTTAGCACTAGGTTCCCGTTGCGTACCCTGCTGTGTGCGGGAAAAAATTTAAGAGTTTAATACAATATTAAACACTGGCCTAACGTTTTGATATAAATATTTAATTTCTATAAGCTACAATAACTTCATAAAAGCTTTGCTTGTGATTGAGTTCACAATTTCAGAGATTATAGAAAAAAAATGTTTATATTTATAGTGATTCGTATTTAATTAGTATGTACATATAAATGTATAACAGTTTTAAAATCATGTGAAGTTTAATATTTTAAAGTATTATATCATAGATTTTCAAGCTTCACTTAATTTAATTGATCTATGCATGTTTGAGTTACTATTTGATCTGCATGTGCTCTAGCAATTTGGTACACATAATCTTTTTTATTTTTTTGTAGTATTTGTTTCATTGTAAGCTTTTTAAAAGTAATTATTTAAAAAAAAATCACGCTATATCCATCACACAGCAGGGTAGGCAGAGGGAACCTAGTGTTAAGACACTTCGTTCTCCACTTTCCGCCGAATTTTGGAGGCATTGCCTGTTGAGTGCTGGAACTTAACGCCGGGATTTTGCCTTGGGGCCAGAGCGATGAAATGAAAATATTAAGAAATAATAATTTGTGACCAGTCGTGGAGCAGGGGCACAAAGTGTGACTGTAAAACCGACTGGTTGTGGGTTCGATATGCATTCGAGGAAATGAAATATTTACTTAAATTTATATTTCCATTTCTTCGCTCTGGTGTCGATTACAAGCGCGGCGTTGAGTTCCGCCACTCAACACGCAATGCCTCCAGATTCGGCAGAAAGTGGGGAACGGAGTGTCTTAACACTAGGTTCCCTCTGCCTACCCTGCGCCACGACTGGCCTCATTATTATATTATAAAAAAAATACTTTGAAAAATAATATAAGTGGTAAATATGATTTGCAATGTATTTATAGGTAAAACGTTATAAATATACAAAAAAATCTATGATTGTATTTAATCTAAAATCAATGAAAACGAAATTAATTTCCACTTTAAAATTTACAGATTCCTATTAGGTTATTTTAGCTAACTTCGCAACTTCTATATTTAATAGGTAATTAATTAGCTCTCTACACACCTGCTTGTACATAAGAACACTTAAGTCCTCGTGTGTTTTTTCTATTACAATATCATATCAAAGAAATAAGGTCGATATACAAAGATATACAAATAAATGATTCCATTCATTACTTTAAATTATATATTTGTTCTAGTTAATTCATGTTAGATATTATTCTCAATATTATCAATGATCATAATAAAAAAAGGATAAGAAAAGGATATGAGAAGTCAACTTAGCTGATCGAAGAAGAGATACACAGAATGGCAGGTACTAGCGAGGATGTCACGATGACAACGAAGAAGAACGTTCTCAGCTGGTTTGATGAAAGAATAGCAAAAAAAATTATGACGGAAAAGTGAGCAGTAAGAGAGGTAGGGGGAGACTTTGTTTGATGTTTACTACGTAAAAAATATGAAGACCCCCCCGGAGGGTATGTATGAAGAGGTTAATGAAAGTGGACGAGGCGTAAGAGGTATGCAGAGATCGTAGCGTTTGGCGCTCCGTTCTCTTTGACTACCTTGTTAAGGATACAGCGTGAAGCCAGATAAAATTAGATCTTTTAATTAAGAATTAAGTAAAAAAAATATGTAAGCTATAAAACATTATATTTATCAAAGTTATAATAGGTAAATATATAAAATCATCACTCAAAACATCAGTCAAGGGCCTCCCGTCCAGTAGCCTATATTCAATGTAAGTTTTGCAAGTCTAGGAATTTTCAATCCCGCAGGGTCCCGGTATTTGCGGGATCCCACATGTTGAAAATATATATTTAATTTTAAATATAAGTAGATAAAATAAAAATATTTTAATTAACCTACATAACTTCCACATCGATTTTTGTTTTACTATCAGTATTAGAACAATCACATCATTCATTTATCAGAGAAAACAGAAATAATACTGAAAAACAGAAAGCTCCTTAATATAAAATATATAAATGTTATCTATTTTCACTATTGTATTTTGTTAAACTTCCAACATATAGTATTAGTTTTATTTCAATCGGTTCATTGATAAAAGATTGATAACAATTGTAATACAACTATCCTGTGTGTGAAGTTTTAGTTACAACGTATAGATAGATATTGTCTGTAAAATAATAATTTGTGTAATGATAAAGTAAAACAAAAAATAATTTCCAATATTTTGAAACAAAAGAAGTAAGAACAACGCAGGCTAGGGTTATAGATTTAAAGATACAAACTATAAATCTATAGCTCTACCTAATCGTTAATTTAAAAAAAAGGCCCTGTGCCTGTTCCTTTTGTCCCGCAAATCCCGTGGATCCCGCACCTATAATCCAGCAATACGCGAATCTGAAAAATGATGGGAGATCCCGCATTATTGAGATCTCGGTACACCGAGATTGAAGGTCCTATCAGACTAGACGTTTATTTATTATGGAGTAACAAGACGTAACTATTTACTTAATGTGGTCTATAATAGTCACGAAAATAAATGACGGAGACCGTCACTGGTAACTATGTTTATCCACATCCACATTATAAGCGTTGATCATTTGATTATAATGGTCGAACTCTCACAACGAAAGCGAAAAAAGAAAAGATTTTGTGGTCACACAATGCAACGCTAAGCATTTCAGTTAAATTCGTCTAATAAATGTTTAAATATGTGACGAAATACGATAAATCTCCAATACCAACGATGAAATTTGGTCTGGAATTACGTTTCTACTGTATTATAATTAGAAAATGGTCTTGAATTTGGTTAGTAACGCTATCCGGTTATTCAGTATGTGACATGTATAGATGTGTGACATATATTCTCATTTCCTGTATTGTATTTGACGGTAAATCTGGAGAATAGTCAATGAGTATATATCACCGCTGTTATTGTTGTTCAAGACTTATTGAAACACCTCCAGAGACAGCATTGACCAGTTTTTTGTTCAACCTTTAGCCCCGAAAGCAAGATGATATAGTGCCTGGTTATCCGGATATGCGTCTACTGATACTTTTGTTCGAAATTATACAGTGCTTTTGTTTGCAATTATACAGTATCCAAACAACGATAAATGCTTCTATTTGCGGTTGATGCTGGAAAATGTACGTGGGACGTCATATTGATCACTATGTAAAGTATGCAGTAGCATGTACCATACATGCTATATGTCCAACATTTAGTGATAGCTATCAACAACTCAATTTGCTAGAAAACGATATTCATATTGTAACAATTATCTCTGCATCTCTAAGCAGAATGGGAATATAAATGTGGTCATGATGAAATAAACTTAGTAATTTAAACAAAGCAGGATGTTAATACCCTAAAAGAAGGCAGTCTGATATGTCAATAAAGACAATTGAAGATAGAAATGGGAATTTATTTTTTTTGGGTCATAACAATCACATTTTTAGAAGAAATAAGGCTAATTTAACATTAAAATTGCCGTTAAATATTCAAACTATTGAACAACCAACAAGTAATATTGATAAACAGTCCGCAATGGTCAAAGTTTAGTAGTATTGAACATCATTATTAAGGACAAATGCACCATATCACATATATGTACGTACATTGGAAGCACTTCGCCAAAAAAATAAAGATTTAAACAATGACTCGAGATGTTTGTTTGTAAGGGCAATGATTTTACTATCTGGCAATGTCCACTAAAAACGTTGTCAGTAATACAAAGGTCAAATCTAGTTGATGAAGTAGAAGTAGACGCTTGCCTCAAATCAACAATTCTATAGCGATATGTAAAGAAATTTCAGATCACAACAAAGATTTGTTATCTAAGAGTTGCTCTGTTGAACGACACATCTCCTATATACATGGTAATGGTCGACGAATAGAGCGGTTTGATTCATTTGCCCCATTTTTTTTATAATTTTGGATAAATTAGTTTCATTGAAGGTTTTTGGTCTGAATCTAGAAAATTCAGCTTTCTATTGGTCAAATAAACGTAGTACATTCGAGGATCGGAAAACGATCTGCTCTATTTGTTCTTTCACCTGGTAACAAACGAAAAATATCGTAAATCACTTACTTCACTGTGCTTATGTACCAATCCATGGCTAAAAATGCAAATATCTTGCTGGCATGTCATCAAAATACTGGTTTTCTTATATTTTTTAATCTTGATAAAATAATTACTTTAATAAATAACATTAAATTTAAAGTTCTAAGTTTGCTAATTCATATAAAGAAACTAATTGGGTGTTTAATATAAAAGTATATGAAACAAAAAGAAAAATGGTTGAAACCATTTAAATGTTTTAATGTTAAAGAGCTACCTGAGGTAGCTTACTAGAACCCTAACGCACTGGCACTTAAGTAAAGGCCGCACAGACAAAGAACTCGAAAATTTATTTATTTATTATGTTAGTATGCAAATCCAAGAAGATGTAAAAAAAGGAACAGATTGAAAACAGCACACTAAAAGTAACAATTAAAATTAATCTTCTTTTTAAAGATTATATATTATAAGAAATAAAAAATGATTACATATATAAATTATTTACACACCAATAGCAGATATTTATTTTCTTAAAAAAACAGAAAATTTAAATGCAAAACTACTATTGAGTTTTAAATGATCGTAAATTAAAGCCAGTCGCAGTGCAGGGGCAAAAGTGTGTGACTGTAAACGTGGCTGGTTGCGAGTTCCATCTCCATTTGAGGAAATGAAATATTTATATTTTAATTTCTTCGCTCTGGTGTCGAGTTGAGTTGAGTTCCGCCACTCAACACGCAATGTTTCCAGAATTCGGCGGAAAGCGGGGAACGGGGAGTGTCATAACACTAGGTTCTCTATGCCTGTATGCGGGATAGAGCGTGAAGTTGATTTGATTTTTAACTGACAAATAAAAGACCACATTTTAACAAGTCAAAGTAAAAATAATAATTATACTTAATCAATGTTAAAAAGATCGTATAAATTGTGATCGTATTGTAAAAAATATTTTTTATAAATTATTTTCACTTTATCAAAATACAATCGAATATTTAAACATAACACTGTGTTACACTAACAACTATCCTCAAATAAATCTAATACTAAAAGATAAAATATAATAATCTTAAAAAACTAAACGAGACGTGTTTTTTTCTATTAAACAGCCTATCAAAGAAGTTATGAATATAATTACAAGACAAAATAACTTAAAACGCAATATATATTAGAAGAGAAAGCGTGTCAAGCAAACTGAAATATCGGGCCACTTAAGTCGCACTCGGAGGGGGTGTGGTGATGATCACAAAGTCAGAAGCTCCCCCGGCTCGGGCCTAAGCCGACGCGCCGAAAAGCGCCGCGTTATTTCTTCCTAAACTTAGTGACGTGCGTGCTTCGGAAATAAGTGGTGATTTGAAAACTAAAAAAAAAAATGGTGATTTATATCGTTGGTTTCTAATAAATATATAGGAGAAACGTAGTGTCGTATACGTTTATTTTATATTGGAAACTTGAAATATTGTATAAATGATGTCGGTTGTAATGTGTACGGTTCATCAGAAATGCAAATTCTAAAAAATATATGGTGATGTCTTTGATTTTATTGGATTATTACAGCACTAACTTCAGAAATTCAAGTAAAGTTTAATTTTTTTTCTATGCATCTTAACGTTTGTTCTGGAATGAATGAAGGTATAAATAATTTGGATCTAAAGCATTACTAACAAAAAATAAACGTACCTACTTAAATATTACGTTAAAAAACCTTCTGTACTTTTGTGGTGATGTTTATATATTGTTATGCCTTATTATAAATGTTAGACGAATTTCTACGAAATATATATGATCGTAAATAAATATTTAGATAATATTGTATTGGGTCTTTCCTAATAATTCAAAAATATGGTAGTTCATTTTATTAAAATATTGTTATTTTGTTAAAACTTATTTTCCATATTATCGTGTAGTAATTTTGTACAGTTTTTTATCTTCTTTGGTGTACCTATCTCATAAAAAATCGTGACCGATTATTCTACGTACATATATCTGTATATATATCTTTAGTCACAAAGAATATATTTTAAAATAAATAAATAGAAATTTTAGCGAATGATGTTTTGACAATATACGGGGTTGGTAATTCGACGTATTCCCGTAAAGGAGATATAAATTAAAATAAATTATGTTTCAGAAAAAAAAAGAAATTAAAATTGAAATATATCAGGTGCGTTACATTTCTGCATAAGATAGTTTAGGACCAAATCTGTTCGTAATGACCATATCTTCATCCCCTTGACCAGATTCTGATGAAGGGGATGAAAACATGATAGTGTCTAATCTTGTATAATATATGATTATAAATTAGAAAATAATTTCTGATAAAATTAATATTTCTAAAGTGGAGAATGAAATATCTTAACACTACGTTCTTTCTGCCTACACTACAATATGGGATAAAAACGGGAAGCTCAAAATAAAAAAAAAGTCAATTTAGAAAAGTTGCATTTTATAATACTCAAAAGAAAATGGCTCGCCTTTGCATATTACCTGATTTATTGAGTCTTAAACCACCGTCGAGTAATGTTACAAAGTTAGTAAACGTTCTCAATATAGTTTTTACTTCTGCATTAAATTATTTTACTACAATAAGTTAATAAAAAAAAATATAAAAGAAAAACTAAAAAAATTACAAACGCCGTTACAATTAAGCCCTAAGATTAGATAGGTAATTAGTGAGATTGAGACCTAGTAACATAATATCACTAATAACTATTAACGTAATTGCTTCACATGGAAAAAGAGAAACAGAGAGCTTTAATAAATAGATTTTCCAATATATAGTAGATTTATTAGCATTTTAATTTCTTCGCTCTGGTAGCAAGTGAAAGCGCGGCGTTGAGTTACGCCACTCAATACGTAATGATTAAAAAAATCGGCGAAAAGTGTGAAACGGAGTGCCTTAATACTACCCTGTTATATACGAGATACAGCCGTGAAGCTGAAAAAAAATTTAAACCATTTTACTATAATCATCCATGTTTGTAATTCCTAAACGAATGCCAGTAAATACTTACATAATTGCTACAGTTCTGTCTCTGGCAGAAAGAATTGACGGTGCAATTAATGGAAATTACCTCAGTTGGAGTCACTCTGATAGTTTTCCAATTTAGCTATGTAGAGACCTACTGTTAGCCTACTTTTCTGTAATACATAACTAATATTAGTCGTAGTCGTAGTGTAAAATGGACTGGTTATGGGTTCAATCCACCCGAGGAAAGGAAATATTTATTAAAATGTATATTTTAATTTCGCTCTGGAGACGTGGCAAAGCGCGGCGTTGAGTTCCGCCACTTAATACGTAATGCCTTTAAAATTTGGCGGAAAGTTAGGAACCCTACCCTGTTGTGTGTGGGAATAAAAAAAACCGAGTCGGGCTCGCCCACCAAGGGTGCCGTACAAAAATTAGAAGTCTCGAGCTTTTTCGAAAATTCAAGCTTAACTTAGCCAGAGACCTTTCATCTGATACTTTACTTAAACTAGCAGCTTTAATACCAAATTTTGAAAGTACGGAACCCTAAAAGTAACGAAGTGTTCAACATTAGCATAATTTATTTATTTATATATAGTTATGAAGCATGTTTAAGAAAATTTATAGATTAATAGATTAAGAAGTTGAGGAGGAAACCCACCCAGTTCGTAGTAAATTTTTCTTTAATCGAAAGTTTTCTTTAATAGGCATAGAATTCTTTTTTTATTTAAAAAAATACCAAATATAAAAAAAAATCATTAAATTACATAGAATAGAATATCCGGAAATATACTTCACACATTTAACTTAATCTTTAACTTAAAATTGTTTAATCATTCATAAAAACTAGTAAAAAATTATGTACATAATTTTTTGTACATAATTTTTTAGTAAGTTAAATTTTTTAGTAATTTTTTAGTAAGTAGGTCTATCGAAATCAATGTCTGAATCAAACTGGAAACGGAATATAAAAATAGATTGCCATTGAAATGCGACACAACCAGCCGAAAAGGTAAAAGGTGCTTTATATTCTACGTGAACTTTAAACTTGTACCTTCAATAATGATGACCTGAAAATAAAATTTCTGTTTCGATATAAAAAATGTTAATAAATGTCTATAAATGAATGAACATCTATTGAGGTCGTGGCTCAGCGGCACAAAGTGTGACTGTAATACTGTATGGTTGTGGGTTCGATCCCCACTCGAGGAGATGAAATATTTACTTAAATTTATATTTCCATTTCTTCGCTCTGGTGTCGAGGCAAAGCGCGGCGTTGAGTTCTGCCATTTAACACGCAATGCCTCCAGAATTCGGCAGAAAGTGGGGAACGGAATGTCTTACACTAAAGTCCCTCTGTCTACCCTGCTGTATGCAGGATACAGCGTGAAGCTGATCTATAAATGAATCAAATATAAAGAGAATTGAGACTAAGTTCACTTTGTTTCCCTTGATAATTAGGGTAAAAAGTAAAAACAAAAAATAAATCAGCTTCACGCTGTATCCCGCACACAGCGGGGTAGGAAGTAGGAACTTAGTCCGCTTTGCCTCTACACCAGCGAGCGAAGAAATGGAAATATAAATTTAAATAAATATTCCACTTTCTCGAGTGGGGATCGACTCCACAACCAATTGCGTTTACACTTTGAGCATTTGCGCCATGACTGTCCTCGTAATAAAACGTCTATAGCCAAAAAAATCTATAATATTTTATTGGTATAGGTTTTCGTATATTGTTTTAATAAAGAAATTATTTTCCTTACATTAAGTTATAATAATAAGTAATTTAACAAACTTATAGACTGACACTACTGACCTATTATATTTTATGACCTATATATTTTATGTACCTAGATTCTTACAATTTAATATTAAACATTATTATTTACCATCTATTTATTTTAAGCTAAACTTATGTAAAAATATTTAAATTATGAATGCTAAGTTAAAAGTACAATTCATAGTGTATACAAAATGTAACAATCAACAGCCTCTACAGGTGGCCACACCTGTTGATTCTACACTGTCAAACTCCGATAGATTGCTTTCCGTACAAAAATATTACGGTATATACTTGCTCAAAAATACTACTATATTTTCTTGTAGCCAAGTAATACAGTGCAGTTTATTAGTATTAATCATCGTGACTCATTTCAACTTTAGAGGTTAGGGAAAATTTTTCAATGGAATATA